>CALNHX010004902.1:0-117643 GCA_940337035.1 Agriotes lineatus | reverse complement strand
GAACTCGAAGAATCAGACGTAGTAAAAACATTACCAAAGCCTACAATAGTTGGAGGAACAGGGCGCCGAATGGAACAATTTTCTTTTTCCACAGACTTCATGTCTTATAATATTTCATAATTTGTTTCAAAATTAATTTGTTTTCTCTTTAAGCTCTGATTATGGGTAATTTAACAAATGTCCCAAGGTACATTTAATGCCGTCCCAAGGTACAATACCCTGTTGTACATTGGGACAATGTGCAACTCTTCCTTTAAAAAATTGCATTGATGTCAAGACCTTTGACCTTTCCAAATATTATCCTAAAAAGTACAAAGAACACTTTATTTGACAGTGTATAGAAATCCCAATTATTTGTCGAAATAATAAAATAAAAGATTAAAAATGTCCCAAGGTAAAACACCCTCCCTTACATCTCTGAAAACATCTTTACCAACGCACCAGCAGCAATCACTAATCTGCTCAAGACGGCCACAGCAAACACCCATGTTCTATATGTGTAGGCAAGTTTTAAAGAAATTTCCAAGATTTCCTAATTTTTCGAATATTAAATTTTGGGGCTATGTAAGCAAACCTGCCTCAACGAGAAAGCAGTGACATAAGTCTTATCCCAAGTAAATTATCTGAAAATAACTAACTCCACCCAATTCAATTTTAAATTTAGCATAATTTTAAACGCAACAACCTTTTGGAAATGTTAGAAATAAAGAAAACCATATTTGTGAATAAACTTATTATCACTTTGTGAATTTCCATTACTACCTCGCCTTCTGTGCTACAACATAACCTCAATTTTATTTTAACCTACAACTGGAAGACGTGATTTTATTATTACCAATGATCATTTTGGCCTGAAGATGAAACCAGTCTGGTTTCGAAACGTTTCGCCTTTTTAATAAATGTACGCGGAGAAGACTATACTGTGTATTATTGCTTCGTATCCTCCACTATTAGCGATATGGATCCCCTCCCTGTTATTATCGCTATCCAAACAGGCTTTGTAAACATTCTTATTATAGATACAATAGCAATGACTAAATTTGGTTAAATCATCAACTTTCTAACGGGCAACTGCAAACTGTCGAAAGACCGAAAGGTAAATGTTCAGGGTCATTTCAGTTCTCCTAACTGGGGGTGCGTTGCTATAGTCATGCGTCCCTCTTCAGCCAATAACTGGAATTTCAGGATGGGTGGGAGAAAGAGAAAGAGAATGGAAGAGAAGCTAAGAAAGGTGGAAAAGTTCTGCCCCGGCTCGTCTTAGAGAAGGTACTTTGTTGGCTCAGGAAAACCACCTAAAAACCTGAATCAGAGCAGACGACCACGGGAATCGAACGCACCACCTCCGGAATGCTAAGCAGACGTGTTTGATAGTGATAGATATATGGTAGTATGAAACAAACCAAGTGTTTTATTCATATTTGTTTTTTCATATTTTGAACATACCTGTATTCGTAATTTATTATAGTTGCTTTATATGGGTATATAAAGTACCTGGTATGTTAAACATTAATTAATTATAACTGATATGGTAGTTGGTCAAAGCCCAATTTGAAACAACAATAACTAAATAGGGACCTAGAACGCATCTTTAAATATTTAAAAATACTCTTCAAAAAGCAACAGAACAAACTATAGTCGAACTATTTTAGCCCACATTTAGTAAATATAAGTTAAGCTAAACCTGCATTTCTTTTCTGAAATTGGCATTGTATAAATTAGAATCTATTGAAAAAGTGCAGATTAGTCATTTTCGAATTGTGCAATACTCGATTTTTTATTTCATTTACAACTTATATGAGATTAAGTAGTAATCTACGTGTATTATGTTTTCTACACAAATTTAACAAATGAAAAAAAAACTAAACCGATATTAAAAGAATGTGCATAGACCATTTTCTAAGTATACTATAGGTACATATTAAGAAACTAAACTTGTTAGTTTATGTAAATTAAAAAATTACATGCCATTGATAGTCTACACTAATACTAATTTATTAAGCAGATCATGTTTTCTACGTAAACTCAAAACTCAAATTAATTATATCTTCATTTATAACTTAACAACACTAAACTTATGGTTTTTCAATTAAAAAATTAGAGAAATTTTATGGCTATTAGCCCTCGCATATGTGAGTACTTAAATCATCTATATAAGCCATTTTTCCTGTATTAAATAATTAAACCAATTCGATACTAATACCGAATTTAATAAACCACAAGAAGCATTTTCATTCCTGTTTAGTGCAACATTAAACTTCTATAAATATTATCCCTATAAATCATTTTTTCTACACAAGTTAACAATTAAATCTCTTAAATTATGTCGAGATTAAAATAAGGGTAAATATCTATCAAATTTCCTTAATATACTCTCTATTTTAATAAATAAATAAATAATAAAATATCTTCTTTCTTTTTTAGTCTATTATCTACTAAATTTATCTGTATAGACAATTTCTTCTAACTAAAGTAAAAAATAAACTATTCTGTTATATAGAATTTAAAGGAATAAATAATAATAAATTTCGTGTTTCTTTGTGAAAGTGCTTTGTGTATATTCAAATATTTAGAAAAGTATAGAGTATTATTAAATTAAACGATACGTACATCTACTTCTATTGTTTGTACACAAATTGTTTTTTGTACTAAGTAGAATAAATATATATATAGTAAATATGTGCTTTGGTCTCAATCATGCATTCGTGCAATATCAAACAATAAAAAATCTAAACTTATACTGAATTAATCTGTATAAATCGTTTTTTCTACACAAGTTAAACAATTGAATTTCTTAAATTATGTAGAGATAAAAACAATATTAAATATCTATCAAATTTTCATAATATACTCTCCGTTTAAATATATAAATAATAAAATATCTTCTTTCTTTTTTAGTGTGTTATCTACTAAATTTATCTGTATAGACAATTTCTTCTAACTAAAGTAAAACGTAAAATGTATTACGTTATATAAAATTTTAAATAATAAAATAATAATAATAATAATAACAAATTGTCCTATTTCTTTTTAAAGTGCTTTGTGTATATTCAAATATTTAGAAAAGTAAAAGATATATTAAATTAAACGATACATATATCTACTTCTATTGTTTCTACACAAATTGTCTTTTGTACTAAGTAGAATAAAAATATATAGAGTAAATATGTTCTTTGGTTCCAACCATACATTTGTGCAATAACAAACAATAAAAAGTCTAAACTTATACTGAATTAATCTGTATAAATCATTTTTTCTACACAATTTAAACAATTGAATTTCTTAAATTATGTAGAGATAAAAACAATAGTAAATATCTATAAAATTTTCATAATATACTCTCCATTTAAATAAATAAATAATAAAATATCTTCTTTCTTTTTTAGTGTGTTATCTACTAAATTTATCTGTATAGACAATTTCTTCTAACTAAAGTAAAAAGTAAAATGTATTACGTTATATAAAATTTAAAAGAATAAATAATAATAATAATAATAAATGTCCTATTTCTGTTTGAAAGTGCTATGTGTATATTCAAATATTTAGAAAAATATAAAGTATGTAATATTAAATTAAACGATACATACATCTACTTCTATTGTTTCTACACAAATTGTTTTTTGTACTAAGTAGAATAAAAATATATATAGTAAGTATGTTCTTTGGTCCCAACCGTGCATTTGTGCAATATCAAATAATAAAAATTCTAAACTTATACTGAATTAATCTGTATAAATTATTTTTATACATACATTTAAAAACCAAATTGGATACAATATGTAAAATCGAAAAATTCTTTTTAAGCCTGTCACCTGTACAACCACAAATATTGAAAAATGTCAACTAAAATTAAAAACGTCTGATTACGTAATATTTATAACTGTACTCAGTAACTATAGATAACCTAGAAGTTTTACAACTGTTGAGTATTATTTAAACTGAAGGATATTAATAGTATATAACTCTTGTGTTATTAGCATTGAATGAGTATCATTTTAAAGTTTAGAAAGCCACAGCATTTTAATGAAAACCAATGGTGATGATAGTTTAAAAAACTACTGCTCATGGCCTTCTCCTTATTTACGAGCAAAAACAATGTCGTTTGACTTAAGTAAATTTAAATTAATTTTTATTTTCCCTTGCTAATAAAATCTACACATAGGTAGACTATATAAAAAAAACTTTCAACAAAATCAGTCCTAATAAGCAAAAATCTACACACCTCTGTCCTACCGCTACACTCATTTTGGGTTTCTGCAAAGACCCGGTCGATCGTAACTAACTAAAATCGGATAACTCGAAAATTCGTTTCGCCGCACGCGCCCTTAAGCCAGCACTATCATTTCGCTACCACCGCCTCAAAATCCGCGAACTATAATGGCTCCACGTAAATTCCCTACTTTTGTACCTTCGATGTTTTGCTCTTAACTTTAGGCATGCACTTGCGCAAAGCCTGATTCACAAAGTTTAAAATTAAATACGTTATTCGTCTGAAATACCATCCACTCGGTGGGAACGTCGATCGGTGTGAATCTTGCCAAAAAATCTCGTAAGTCATGGTGTGAATCAATTTTTTCGAGTCATCGCTGCTACTGCTACGTTTAAAAGCTGCAAATAACTGAGAGCGAAACTTCAAAAATACACTGGTCTAGAACATTCGCCTCTGTATACCAAAGTGCGAAATGTGCCTCTGAAAATCACGATATACCACATACATGCACATTTGTCCTGCTAGTCCATTAGCTTGCTTTAGCGTTGTTGCGAGAGTTATAATTAGAATTTCTGTTATTTCACAGAACATTCCTCTGGAGCTTTTCTTAGGAAGCGCACGAATGGTAGCTGCAAATTTGTTAATGCGAAGAGTTAGGCTTCCTGTTGTTGCACAGCTTTGATGGATATACACCATGTTCAGCAAAAGCTACTTCACATTTTATTTGGTTCTACTAATGATTTATTTAGCTCTGTAGCATTCTGTTAAAACCAATTTTTTGTTGTTTCAATCTGTCTACCTAAATTGTTATTCCAATCGTAGTCTGCTGTCGATTTGATGTCGTGCGACAATCCTAAATGAGGTTTTTCAATACTCTTCCTTCCTAAACTTGGTTACTATCGGATTAATAAACCATATGTTGTCATCTCGTTTTGCCCAGCTTATCATTTGTTCGTTTGCTTTTGTTGTACTCGTACGAGATTTTTGACCGATCTCAAACACTAAAAGCCAAGTGGTTCTAACTAACACATTTACCCTTGGATTCTGGAGACGATAAACCACAAAGTTACTCAATCGAAACCAAAATCAAATGAAACCCAAACAGAAACGAGTCTCATATAATAATAATCAATAAAGTCTGGGTAATAACAGATTTAAATACCTCTATGTAATTACTGGTATTCCACAAACATAAAACATTTACGTGTATAAGGAGTAAAACTAACATACAAATATATTACTATTACAGAACGATACTAAATAGCTATTTATGCAACAAGTGCTAAAAGTTGACGTTTATGCACGATACATGAAAATTATGAAACGAAGCCGAAGGCTGAGTTTCATAAACGACTTTTAGCACGCGTTGCATACAATATTTTATCTACGACCTTAATTTTACTGTAATATCGATTTAACAAAGGTTTGCATCTACGACACTTCTAATTTATGCCATAATAAACAGTAAGCCATGCAGCGCGGGCGAATTTTTGCGAATGACAGTAGTCTAGGTCAGTTACAAAATGTAATTATTAATACTCCACATCTGACTGTATTCATTACATAACGCTTTAATTATTTCAAAAACACTTTACCTGTAACGCAAGAAGTAACTAAAATAACTTTAGAACTTCACTTCCAGTTCGAAATTGTAGTTTTATAACCTCACTTCACTTTTAGCACATGGGCTAAAAGTAAACAACTGATTTATTTAACCACAGTAAACTATAAAACGTCACTTTTAGTGAAACAAGCTAGCGCTGAAAGGCCTACTTTTAGTGGTGGTCGTAGATAAAATAAGTAAATATCCGTATCTACAATGCATTGGAAGCCTCAAAGTAATATTTGACTTGATAAATTGTAACGGCAAGTAATTACTACAATTTCTACTGAGAAGAATTCGAAACGTTAACTAAGTAATGCAAATTTTCTTTAACGAACAATTTAGAATAAATATTTTTCACTGACTGATTTTGTTTTACACTTTGCTAAATTAAATAAGTTCCTTTATAAAGAGTGAATCTCATCCACCACGGTGGCACCAGACGAATATGAAAACTATTAAGTTCCAAATCTGTGTTGGGTAACAGTGTAAAAATTAAGTTGGCCAATCACCGACTTAATTTAGCTGCATGAATTAGATTTAAACAGTCTAAAATATTCGTCTCACACAGGAATTACTACTAACGTTTTAACGAACCCAACTAACCAATTCTAATTGGGCAAGACGGAGCCTGGATTTATATAATTTAAAATGGAATGGACAGGACTAATGAACTCGACTAAATCATTATAATTTTACGAGCTGACGCCTCGATTTATACAACCAAAGTGGAATGGACTCAACTAATATCAACTTCGTAACGATAGTCGATCTTAACCTCCATAAGCAGATACAAAATCATAGTACGATTAAATTAAATTAAATTACCTAAACCATATTGGAATGAAATGCACCATGGACCGAAAATACTTACACACCATCGCCACAAAGGTTAGTTCAGTGGATGAACTACAAACAGATAAGATTCGGCCACAGACTCCTCTTAGCTAGTGATGGGCAGAATCGAATACTTTTCAGAATCGAATACATCGCATTCGAATACTTTTGAGAATCGAATGATCATTCGAATGCAAAATCGCACTCGAATTCAGATTCGAGTTGTGTGCTCGCTCTCGTACTAGAGGAGTGGTGACGTGTGACCTCGGCTGGGAGACACGCAACACCAGAGATAACTAGACGTTGCACGTGCACAAAGCAAAAATAAAAAATTCTTTTGATTGTGGGCGGTTTAGCTTACCCTATTAATAACATATAATTGTTTTGAAATACTTAAATGTTAAATTTATAGTACCGAAAATGAATATGAGAAAAGGACTGTTTATAAAATAGTAGTTTTTATAATTGTTACGGGCCTATATGTATTTCTTTAAAATAAATTATTAAGACAACCCCAGCGTTTGTTTCTCTTTCCCTTCGATGTATCTGTTTAAATTATTAGTAGATTTAGTTGCTTTTATGATTTTGGTGGTGCTATATCGTTTGAGTGTGCAATCTTCAGTCTGTGTGGTAATATTTTAATTTTATATTTAATTCTGTAGTCTATATTTAACTAGAAACATTTCAGCACCAACTATTCAAGTGCGACCTGGATAAAAAAAATCTGTCGTTTGAGAGTTGATTCCATTCCTGCCTTCTATGGAAATCAAAATACCTATATGTAATGTCTATCTAAAGTCGAAACTTTCGGAATGGCAACGGGCAGTTCTTTGTGCATTCATATATGTATAGTTGCTTTCGGAGCGAGTTTGCCGCGGCGGGCATTCTTTAAACTCCTATGATACGCAGAGCTGTGGTAGCTAAAACTGAAACGATTCGAGTGAGAATCCGAGTACCAACCGCCGCCAAGCGCCGATGCATTCGAATTCAGCATTCGAGATCACGCCCGGCGAGATTTACAAACACCGATTAAGTATTCGATTCGAAGCATTCGAATACACTCAAAAGAATCGAATGCATTCGAGATCTTGCAAGAATCGAATACTGTAGTAATTTGCATTCGCATCACTACTCTTAGCTCCTCTAATTTCACTCGTCGTCATTTGGTATCAGTATTTTCAGAATCTCCATAGCAATTACTATATTTTTAGATAACCTCAGAAACAGACAAATAGGTCGCCCCAAAAAATATAAAGATCTGTCTACGCCAACATATGAAGAGTTTCTGCTATTGAAATCCACAGGTGTGTGATCTAGCTTCGAACGCTACAAATTTTCTGAATTCAAAACCTCCAAATTTAGAAAATCTCCTGTGAACACCGCCTCATCTCTGATTACTGGATCTTAACCCCACGGCTTACTTAGCGGCTGTTCCAAATGGGCTAAGCGATGGTGGGACGTTTTGCGCCTAGTTCTTCAGTCTTGTAGTTGCCCTCAATCAGAGAGGTTAGTTTTAAGGTAGGTAAGCGTTTTTACCCTCGTCGCACGACCGCCCGCATGGGGTAGACTAGCTAGTTTTAAAGTTGACCAGGGGCTATTAAGCAACGTGTGCTTGTGGTGTGTGAATTGTTCCTGAAGATAGCAGTTTGTTGAAACTTTACCGTACTGTGTAGGAAAATTACGACAAATTGTCGAATCTAATTGGCTATCACTTTTGAGAATTTCCGATTACCATTTTGCTTCAAATTATCATATATAATGCAACTAGTGGGTTCTTGATTATCAAATAATCATTTCTGTTTACAGGAGATATATTGTTTGACAATCACGCGATTCCGAAGGACGAGCAGGATTGCCTAAAACAATATATCGAGTGGAAACAGAAATGATTTGATAATCAAGAAGACACGAGTTGCATTCGGCTAGATTATATCACGAATCAATAAACAAGGTTTGAATAGTGTATTTTAAATATTAAAAGTACAGTTAATGTGGTTGTTATGGCAATTGTACTGACAGCAGGTAACGTGATGTTTGTGAATGCGTGTGATTATCACCTATTAATCAGGAAGATATGTGATTATCAGTTTCTATGTACATTATGAAGAGTTAGTACATGCGTAACTATGCATTTTGTCGTTTTTCATTGGTTGATGTTAGAGGGAGTGGTATAATCGCTGAAACTTTACGTCGACGTCCCATTGGGCTTTAAAGAATTATTGACACCCTACACTGCAATCATCTCGTATCACTCCCACATCTCGATGCATTTGCATTTTGTCAAAGTCCATAAATATTTCGGCCAGCCACCATCAAGTCCTTGGCTAAATATTTTGCTCGACGCCTGGGGATAGACTGCATACATTTTCCTCTCTGCGCCAAGTGTATCAATGTTTTTTATTGCGAAATCTGTTGTGCACACAGCAGTTTTCGAGTTTCGGGTGATATCACTGCGATCATGAATAAAACTGTTTTGGTAATGTAAACTCACGTTTTGTTGCGGTCTTGGCCTTCAGCTGGAGCCGGTCGTATGTACTGTTATGAATATTATTTGAATAGAGGTTTTAAATTGATTTTCATTTGTGAAGCGCCGTACAGAGCGCGTAAAGGTTAACATTTCAGAAGTATAAAAATAAGAAAAAGTGCAGATCTTGCTGAACACAGTACCTATCTGCTTCCTATAACCAACGCTGTTTTGCCTGGTGAAACCCCTAGAACATCGTTGATATTTAACCACCAGGGTGGCCTAACCAATAATAAACACCTATATTATGTCTTTACCAATTCAACTTTTATACGTAAACACCTACTCTTTCAGAATAAAACCCAGCCTATGCCCGATTGCAGCGCGCATCTTTTATTCTGTTACATGTCGTAAATTAGTTTGAATTTTGACTTAGCTCTTTGTCTTCCCAATTACGTGTTTTAGAGATATTCTAGATTTAGCCAACTTTGCAATATCCACAACATCATTAAATATATAAGAACCAGAAGTAGAGAACCGAAGGACCATGTTGATAGAATGCACACTGATCGTTTATTAAACATAGAAGAAGATAACATGAGGGCAGGGTAGGACACCCCTCAAAGAGGTGCAATCAGAACTGAATATCAACCGAAACACGCTAAAAACTACAACTGTCTTTGAAGGAAAACAATCATGGCCGAAATAAAGAATGATGAAAAAGAAGAAGAAGATATATCCTCATGTAAACATTTTCAGCTAGTGGTATGTAATTTATATGTCTTTGTAACATTTTCATATATTTTCATATAAAATTAGGTCTATGTATCTGTGGTTTATGCAACCACAATATAATTAGAATATCTACCACTCCCACCAAATCAAAGACCTTTTAAAGTCAACAAATCCCAAATGTAGTGATAGATTGTAATCTCCATTCTTTTCAATGTGATTATTTACGACTTGTATCTTTCTAAAGTAATTTAGTTTTCCAGGTTGCTATTAATCTAGTTTATTAGTCAATGTGCTTGTTAGAAATTTGTAAATGTTTTATACATTTGTGAAAGCAGGCAGGTCTATAGATTTCTCACTTATTTTCATTTTTTTAATAACAGGATTGTTCTTCAACATGAATAGTAATGTCAGGTGGTTCATCAATGGTTTTTCTGCTTCTTTTAGCACATTTGATAGTATTCCACCTTTGTCTGCTGATTCGTTATTTTTCTTCGAGTTAAAATTCACTCTACGTCTTTCTTTCTATTCGTTGTTAAGTTGCTTATCAGAATAACAGAATTGCGTTTTTTAGTTCTTGCAATATTTCGTTTTTATCTGTCCTCACTTTCCCATCTAGGCTCCTTGTAGATGTACATATATGTTTATCTAAGAAAATACTTTCTTACGTTGTCTTCTGTTACCACTTTTTATTAGTATACCTTGTAATTCATTGTAATTCTTAATTTTTCATTTCATTTCCCTATCTCTTGCAGATATATCAACAACTACTTTATTGCAAGTTTCTATTTGTCATTCTTCATTTTATTTTTTCTTTAATGGATTTTTGGAACAACAGGTTTTATGATTAAACTATACGTACAATAGATGCTCTATCGGGGAAAGGCTTGGTGACCGTGGAAGTCAATTCAACACCTGGACATTATCATCTATTATCGCTTACTCTGTGAAGAAGTGTAGCATAGTACAGTATCCTGCAGACAAAAATGTGGTCACATTTTTTCTCATTAAAAACTCCTGCCATATATGACCCTCATATACAATACAACATGTCATTATTCATTCTTCCTTACGTACAACCAACGTTTCAACTTCGCAATAAATCACATCCCAGTTCTTCATCATATGTGTTCGAATTGTGTTCCAGGTTGACTAAAAATCTATTATTGGCAAAATCGGTTATATCGACAAAATTAGTTCTATTTATGCAATAGTATTTATCCAGTGCGATGCGTATCTCAGATAAAAGAAGCATTTGAAACAAAGCCAAATAGTCGTGCATACCACAGGGTATTTTCAAATTTTGACTGAAGTGCAGGTCTTAACGGATGCGAGCGAATGCGCCGGTTAATTGTAAACCTGCTCAAAATATTGCTCCCGAAATACCGCAGTTATTTCAAAAACCGAAATAATTGCGCCGATGCTAAATGAAAAGCATCACTTTCGACCAGCGCCTACCAGCCAAAGTAAATAGTACAGATTATTAGAGACGATTTCGAGACGCCCCGTCTGCAGCCGTTACTGCGGGTTACAAAATATAGCAGGACACCTGCCAAATCACGACAGAGGAATTCGTGTCTCATTTTTGTAATCGAGTTGCCTAAATCTTGTTTAAAAAGTATAATTTTCATGGAAATACTCAAGTCAAATAGTATTATGCTACTCGTATCAAGGTATTTCTTATGTAGAAGATGAGATTAGATACTTATCTTTAATTACTTTTAGGGAGAAGGTTTCACGTAATTCAATCAACCTTACCCCATTTTTGTTCGTTTTTTATCTCCTTCCGTTCCTCCAACTTGAGTGTTAAAAACCCCCATCAAAATGACTTCATCGCTGACTGACAGAACTTAGAAACTTCGTCACCTGATTTCCAAACTCATCTTTTACAGGAATGCGGAGTCATTGTTAGGGTCATTAACTGTAACTGTAACTACATTCTTCTTCTCATTTCGATCTCCATTATCATCAGCCTTTTTAAATCTTCCAAGTTTCTAATGAAAACTTTATTTAAATACTCCGCCATAGAGGTGAAGATAACGTAATCTTGTTTTTTCCTTCTGCTGCTATTATCTACTTTGTATTTTTCTAGTTTTTGTCCATTCGTGCATCCGATTCAAGTAGGGGAGCTATCTTTATATCTTAACCCCCAAACTGAAGAACAACAGAGTATTCCTCTTCGTCTGGAATAAAATATTTTCTTGATGGTGGAAATACCAATCGAGGAGACCATCATTATTGTACCCACCAACCTGCACTACAGTGCCTTAATAGAGACAGTGGCGACAATAGGCATAATTTTGCCACAAAATGGCAGGCAATGGCCTACTAACTTTAATAAATTGAACGTTTTTGAATGATCATGGTTACACAACGTATAAATAATATGTTGGTGGCACTGTAAGTCTATGTCAAATTCGAGGTTATCAGGTTATCTTCTGCGTCAGTTTGTGTCAAAACTGCTAACCTCGAATTTGACACAAACTGACGCAAAACCTAACCTGCTAACCTCGATTTGGTAAACAAACAAAAGCATTAACACATTTTGTTTCTTAATGGCGGCCGATTCGAGCGACCAATAAAAAAGAATACACTCTATTGTCGTCACTGTCTCATATAAAGTCACTGTAACCTGTACTACTTGTCAGCAATCCATCGCACTCTTTTTACAGTACAAGAAACAAATAAGAAAGTACCAAAGTGACAAAACTCTACTCACACTGGAGTAGTAGTGAGACGAAGATTCAAAAACGTCTACATTTGAGAGATACTAAACTTGTTCGATGACCTTAGTAGTGTAGTCATAGTGCCAAAAAGCAAAGCAGTAGTTATAAAAACAATAGAAACTGGTATCTTTTAAAGAACATTAACAACAATAGTCCTAAAATGTAATCATTGTGCCACTTGTGTTAATAAAACTACACTATTCGTGTTTTTGGGTACAATAACTGGTGTGTTAGTAACTAAAAGAAAAGATAAGCAATTGCAAGTGTCCTGAAGTTTATATAATTGTCGTCATCAAGAATCCACTCGTCCACTCCTGAACATAATTACCTATATAGGGTGGCCACGCAACTTGGAGCCCCTTGTGTCTTGAAACTTGAACTCAACGTACACGTAGAGATAAATATTGAGTATCTCTGTTGCCATGCAACGTGTACGGTGGGTTGCAGGCTCAAATTAAGGTGTTGTGGTGGATTTTTTACCACACCTTTAAAGTGAATTTACATTACAGAACATCATCTTCATCACTTTCTTCACGTTTTGAACATCTTCGCCCTTTGCTACAAATCTGATCTTTTTTTTTTGTACAGAATATAAAATGTCCCATTATATCTCTACCTGAACTCTACTACGATTTTGAACTTTTGTCATAACTTTAGACAAAAATCCATAGGATTTCAAATACCAGTTGTATATATCAGGTTTAGAAACACTGGACTTATCTATGGTAATAGTAAATCATAACTTTATAGATTATATCGTCTAATCGTTTGACATCGTAGAAGATCTACTCACCCTACAGCCCCATTTGAAAGAAGTTGTGATTCCCTATCCAGGACTTCTCGTATATTCTGGTCGGAGTACAAACCGATGGGCGAGTTGAATTGTTTGTTCACCAGTTTCTTATTGTATGGACCGGCCATTTTGTCAGTCTATTTCTTCGATAATCGACGTGCCCTCTTTCCTCACTTCTGGCTTGCTTGAACACTGGTCTGCAATGCAAAAATTCCAATTAAGCTCTGAAAATGGTCAAGCAATGACATGCGGAAGCGTTCATTTACACAGAAATGACTTAACCTGATTTGCTGCACGGTTTTGTAGTCTATTTGACGGGCTCGATCTCTAGAAGCATACAGTCTGTTTATTCAGATTAATACTTTATGATTCACGCTAATTGGCAGCAGACGGATAAGAATTTAAAATTAGATTGCGTGCATTCTCAAATACTCCGCTGGTTTTAATTATGTTGTCAGAGATTTCGACGGGAAAATTTGAATGAACTGTATATTAATTTTAGTCGAAGTAAAACAATTGATACAGGGGTGTAATGATAAGATATCTCTCTACCCCACAAATCAACGAACCATATAAACTGTGAAAACCAACATGCTGCCTTTAAAAAAATTTAAAATACAAAGGTTTGTACTTTCTTCAGAAGGTTAATCCAGATAGCCATTTTAGTTAATAACTTTCAAATTGAAACAAATGGAAAACTTAAGTACTATATCGACTAACGTTGTTTAGGGTTTTGATATGAGCAAAACATTTGCAGATTTTTATAAACAATTCTTTCTCTCTATTCTATACCACAAAAATGTAATTTAAAAATGTCGCACAATTAGCAAAAATAGAAAGAGTTGGATTTGGCACGTGTACTTCGCTGAAAAGCTGAGAGTTTTCTGTAGATTCTTTTGAAATATAGTGAACTGATAGCAAATTTTCTGCTAGTTTGCAGGTATTTTCACTAACTCTCCAACACAGTATCGCTAAGTTTGCAGAAAATATATACAGTAATGTTTAGCTGCCACATTTGTATCAACATTTAAGCAAGATTGTAGGGAATTTTAGCAATTTGTAGTCATGTTTGTCAGATATTCAACAAGTTTGCAGCGAATTTCAATCAGGTAACTAGTATATCTTTCTCTAAATTTGCAGTAAAATTTTAAACAAATTTTTCTTAGAATTGCAACAAGTTTTATAGCAAAATGTTTCACAAGTTTACCACAGTGTTTTATCAAGATCAAATAAATTTCACCTAAAATTTAGCTAGCATATTTGTACAAATATTTCGCAAGTTAGCAGTAATGCTTTAACAAGACCGTAGTAATTTTTTTATTAAATTTGCAGTAACGTTTGGCATATTTGTACCAACATTGTAGCAAGATTTCAGGGAATTTTAGCAATGTTCAAGTATTTTTTTTAGCAATTTGTTGTCATTTTTGTCAGACATTCAGCAAGTTAAAGAGAATTTCAATCAGGCGACCAGTATATATTTTCCTAAATTTGCAGTAAAACTTTAATCAAGTTTACAACAAATTTTTCTTAGAATTACAACAAATTACCATTAAATTGCTGTGAATTTTAATAGCTATTAACATATCTAAGAATGTTATGAGTATCATAACTGCCACAGATGTTGTATTGAAATCCAAGCTCGCAGAGCGAGGATTTTAAAACATCTGAGGCTGTTATGATTCATAACATCCGTAATTTGTTCAATAGTTTATCGGTTGCTGTATGGTTATGGTTGTCATGTACGGTAATGGACTATTACCGTACAGATCAATTATGATTTAGTTATCAGCCTACTTTTGTAGATGTAAACAAGGGATTAATATCCTGCAACCGATAAACATACTTTCCTGAAGTTTATAGCAAATGTTTCACAAGTTTGTCCCATTGTTCTATCAAGATCAAATAAATTTCACCTAAGATTTAGCTAGCATATTTGTACAAACATCTCACAAATTCGCATCAATGGTTTGTCAAGATCGTAATCATTTTTTCATTAAATTTGCAGTAAAGTTTGGCATATTTCTACCAACATTGTAGCTAGATTGCAAGTAATTGTAGCAATGTTACAGCATTTGTTTAGCAATTTGCACTTATTTTTTGCTCAATATTCAGCAAGTTCAATTAAGCGACCAGTAATATATTTCCATAAATTAAGTGATCAGTGTGTATTTTCATAAATTTTCATTAAAATTTTGAACAAGGCTAGAAGTTGCAGCACATTTCCATTAAATTGGGGTAACTCTTTAATGAACTTCCGGGAAATGTTCTGGGTTTTTTTTAAATTAAATACGAAGTAATACATAGCGATTACTTAATTTACAGAAACAAAGCAGATTTAAATGGAAATCCTTATTTCCCATTCTTTTATACAGGGTGTTAATTAAGTACGTAGACAAACTTTAAGGCGTGATTCCTTGATCAATTCTAAGATAAAAAGTTCATACAAACATGGGACCTAAACAGCTTCGTTTTCGAGATACAGGGTGTTGAAGTTTAAACAAAAACAGTTTTTTTTTCAAAAATGTGGAAAGCGGATAGAGGTATTCTAATGTTTCTAAAAACAGTGGCGTACCAGATTTTTCTAAAATAAGGTAACTGAGGTGGCCCCGATGCACGCCACTGGTGGAAATAAATGAAATTTATTTTGACCAAACAATGCCACTTTATGAAATACTAACATACACCAAGTTTCATTACAATACCTCCAGGCGTTTTCCAGATTTAAAAAAAATATATTTTTGTTTAAATTTCAACACCCTGTATCTCGAAAAGGAAGTCGTTTAGGCCCCATGTTTGTATGAACTTTTTATCTTAGAATTGATCAAGGAATCGCCCCTTAAAGTTTGTCTACGTACTTAATTAACACCCTGTATAGTAAAAAAATCTGAATATCATGTGGTAATGTTAACGGGAGGGAATTCCCCCCCCCCTTCGGTCACCCCCTGGATTCAACACTGCATTTATGTAATACATTTCTGGTCATTTGACCTCATTAAAGTGGAAGCCGCACAATAATATACATTTCTGAATTGGTTATTCTTATGTCATAGTATAAGCGATAAACAATTTGTTTTTTATGCAGCAACCACCTTGAAAAATATTTACAACTCATCGTCTTCGTCGTTGTCGTCAGCTTTGTTGCAACATTCCCACTGTAAAGATATCGACCTCCCCTCTAAGGAGGTTTTAAGGTTTTTCAATAAATAATAGTACCTATTTCTATTTACTATTTAATAATGGCACTCGTAAGAGTCGCACTTAGTAATGAAGTTCGCATTTAGGAGAACAAACTCCTGCTTTTGTATTTGTAAAGTATATTAATATGAAAATATGGACAGTTTCTAGCAAAGGGGTTCGTTAGTAAACTCACTCGGTGGTCATTTAAAACACTCTTGTGATAATTAGAAGATACATTTCAGCCTTCAGCGGTTTATAAAACTAAAAAATATATTGCTAAGTATTTGCAACTAAATTCAATAGTTTTAAAATACACAAAGATATTAGTAGTTCGCTTCTGCGTATGTTGACAGTGTGGTGTGACATTCGCGAGGTGATAAAAATATCCATTCATATGGTAACATTATTTTAACATCTTTAGAATTTGATTGTTTCATTGCGTTTTCATGTTAGTCACTTCCTACTGGACAGTTTTAAGCTATCTGTGCAAATAAATTACTTGGACGTGTCACCCGTAGCGGAATAGAATAATAAATGTGAGATTTTCTAGTGTCTTTTTTTACTCTTGTCACAGTACAATAAACAACAGACAAGTAAATTTATAATACAACTGTGAACCTGCCCAACTATGCAATTTTTGAGAAACGTATAAAAGTAGTAGATACCATTATCTGTATACTTAGATTTGAAAGGAAGTCATATTTGACCTCTTAAATAGGTGAGGTTATTTTTGCAGCAATATGGTGTTATGTATGGTGTATGGTGTTTTTTTGGCGTGTTTCAAAATCTCTTCTCTTATATTGTTGATAAAGTCAGTGTCCACTTTGACCATTAGCTAAATACTCTCTCATTGGAGCATCTCTTGCTGCGGTACATACCTTGGCTGTTCGCCCTAGATCACAGACTACTCGAGATGGCTTGTCGTACACGTTCGTGATATTATTACTCTTGTTGAGAAACACCCAGATGTCCTAGCAAAAGTAAAGTTCCGTGCCATGCCACTGGACTAACTGCCCTGAGCACACCAATGCATAAAGATTCTGGTGGGGCCATTAGACTGTCAGGCAGTTTAAGAGCACTTTAACTTTGGATAGTATCAGGGACAAAAATGTATAAGATCACTACAAAGTTTGAACAACACACCATAAATAAATCAAGATAATTATGCTTGTATTGATAACACTGGATACCTTACCATGATAAGAAAACTAAAATGTAAGATTTTCTAAATTATGTTAAAGCACTTATAACAGAGGGAAATGATGGGAAAGGGCACGAAAAAGAGTTGTTTCTTTTAATGTGACGCCAAAGAACTAGAAGGAGTTTCTTCGAGTCAAACGCGAAGTGGTTTATTTTCCGTTAGCACAGGACAAGGAACTGTATGCAACATGTGGAAATGGAGTCATCTGCTCTTTTTCTAAGCCATACTGTTATATTATTTATAAAAATGGTCCGTGTCGAAGTTTCAGCGTATCCTAGGCCCCCGTGGCTGAGTTTAATTCTGCCCGCTCAGGCAATCGACATTTCATCATTGTTGGTTTCTTTCAGTCTGCATTTATTGCCCTACGCACGGCAGTTAAGCTTTGGTCTCGAAGGCAGAGTGACGCTTTTTGAGCAACAGTTTTAGGTGCTGATGCTGGTATTCGGGCTATGCTATGGCGAAGTTCGCCGGGGTGGAAGTTGCCGCAGGTTATAACGCTGATGTGATCTCGTGGGTGTGATATTTGCAATCATAATATTACCGGCCGTAAAGCGCAGTTTTGCGGTGTATATAAACCTTTGAAGTTTCGTGTTTCTCTACAGTACCGTCTTTACACACGCTTGCGAGGTTCCTCCATAGAGCTGGCTACACTCCGGCGCCGACAGATATTTCATGTTACATCTCACGTTCCAAGTGCCACTTCGACAGCTAGGCTCATCGTTCTCTGACCTGGCAACGATGCTACTCTCTTGACTATTCCATTTGTATCCTGCATCCGGCGAACCACTACTAGACACTGCCTTCCCTTCATGGCTTGAGGTATCGTAACGAATATTGCAATCCTTCATTTCCACTATATTAATGTGTCTGAGTGACTTACGCATGATGTTTAATTTTTTTGTTTTTTAAGCGATGGCATGTTTGTATTTCAGGTTTATATTCTCCTTGTCACCGTCTAAATTTACGTTCTGCTGTACTTAAGTATTAGTAGCCCATTCATGAAATTTTAATGCTGTATTCCCCGTTGTTAATACATTTAAAGCAAATCACTCCATAGCTTGTACTTGCGTGGCCTTACAAAGGGAAAATTTGCCTGATTATTATCTAACAAAATTGTATTGTAGCTTGGTATGCTCATTATAGCACTTTAAATATTATTTTGTGTTTTTTATTATTCTGTTGTAGGGCAGATATGCAAAACGTATTTTTATAGCAAAATTAATAAATGAAGGCAAAGGTAAGTAACCCGGATTACTGTTTTCATACGACTTCATTGATGTTTATGCAAGGTTGAAAACGTCTGCAAGACCTGCAGTTTAATTAGACAACTTTATGAAACCTAACCTAATTGGCATTCTCGGCCTTATTTCGAAATAGCAAACAAACGCATTTCAGGCACCTCAAACCGTCCTTGTCTCGAGTGTTAAGCTAACTGGAGCAATTGTTGTTATGGGTTGCTTTAACCACAGTTTTCTACTGTAACAATGCTTGGCTCGCCTACACCCATGTCCGCAAGAAGATACCGTAATTTCTGCGTTTGGCAAATGCTGCGGAGCTTCATTGGGGAAGTTAGCTTCTGATAAGTTGTAAATTGCTTATGGTGTCGGGTCAAACCTTTATTTGCCTTTCACTCTTTCCTTGGGAGTGATACTGTATCCACATTCGTGTAAAGGAAAGAAGACTGCCTGAGATACTTGAAAGTCCTTTCCAGAGGCAAATGCTGCTTTCCATACCAATGTTATTGCTGTATTTGCTGTTATTGCTGAGATCATGAAGGCTAATGATGTCAAGAAGCAGCTCTTCGTGCAGAAGTCCAGAGCAATAGAAAAAGTTCCTCCAACCCAGGCATCACTCAAGCAGCACATCAAACGCACCTGCTACCAGACCAGCTGATGGAATCAGGCATTGATCATAGATCCAGATATTCCAGAGCCTTCTAACTAAGGCTAGACAAACCAGGCAACCGGGTAGCATCTTCTTTGGACAATTACCTGAAGCATCAGATTTGTGCCATCAATTGATCCACTGTAGCTATAAAAAACAGTGCACTGGACGCTGCAGGTATACCAAAATTGCACTCGAGTGTACTGGCCTGTGGATATTGTAGATTTTGTACATGAAGTTTTAGTATTACATAAATTTATTGATTGCATATATTTTACATTGTCACATTTGTTTACATAAATGTTGATCTTTCAGCTTGGCCTAACTGCAATTTCTTGAATTCAGGAAATTTCTAAAGTATCACCAAATTAACGGAAATTCCTAAATTATTTGCAAATGACACCTTAAATGTCTTTATGCACGATTTTCTTCCTAAGTCAAGCATATTTAGACATTAACGCGATCGAGTGACGTGCATATTGGATTTAACCTCTCACCGGCCTAACGCAGCGTCCTCCTCCATATTCGTCAGTCGCTAACGACTACGACCGAGTATGTTTGTCTGTTTTCCTCCCGCAGCGGTATTCTCCGCTCATGACTAGCTGCAGTTTAGAAAAATCTGTAAAAGGCTTTACCCAGAACCTCTGTCGTCGACATTGTGACACTAAATAATTTTAAAAATTAAATTAAGTTAGGAGTAAAAATATCTTCACGTTTCTAATAAATTAAATAAATTTTAAAATAAAAAAATATATCCCGCTGGGGTTTGAACCCGCCACATCTGCATAGCGATCGTAACCGTACCTGCGTAGAAATCGTAACTGCATCCACAACTCGAACTGCGCCATCGATGCTATTTGAAATGAGTGCGGTGCGCTCCTCTATTTAAGAGACCGGTCTTATTCTTGAAACGTTTCTACTCTTTTGTGACATTATCCTGTATATGTTGAGCTATGTTAACCTATGTGAAAATTATTACTTCCTTTTATTTCAAAATTAATGCAAAAGTAAACAAAAATTTATTTTTTTAAGGTGCTCACCCTGTATATATTTGTCCGAAATTTTACCGGTTTCATTCCAGGTATATATATATAATGTGTATGCCAAATATCATCTTCCTCCGACAAATAGTTTTTGAATTATACCGCCAACAGACAGACAAACAGACAGACAGACAGACACAATTGAGAAAACCTGTTTTTCGTCATCTACTCTGAAACGTGAAGATCTGAAGAAATCTCGGAAGGTGATTTTTTCGCGATTACAATACTTCCTTCGTCTTTCAGACGAGAGAAGTAAAAATAAATACTGATTTTAAAAAAAACAATAACACAAAATTTAAAGTTTTTTTTTTCGATTTCAAGTTATCACTTTAACTACTTATTGGAGCTCATAGAAAGTGATCTTATAATAATTAATAATTTTATTCACAAGAATTATGTTTTGTTAAAGACGGTCCATGTTGAAATACTTGATATAGCTATCATAGGCGTAACTTGGGACGGGAAGGGGGGGCCAGTGCCGCCTCCCCTCCCCAATTGTGGTGCAAGTGCAGCATGGTTTATGTAAGTTGAAAATTTTTGTGGAAGCCGTTTTCGATAGTTAGTATTTTTGTGTGTGGTAGACAGAGTTTTGATTTTGACCACCCGCCCCCCCCACCCCCGGGGGATATCCCAAGTTATAACCAAAATAGCTATAACCCAAAAGTACAAACCCTTAGATACCTACGGCAGAAATTTCATACTTTTACTTACAATGTGCGCACTTAAACCGTTGCACTATGATAGTATTCTTAATTTTTATTAATCAGTGTTGGGTATAATGTGAGTTTTCAGAAATAAATTTTGAAATGCTAAAATATTTCTTTGCAAATGTTACTAATTTGGTTTAAGGACTATAATACAGGGCAAGTTTTTTCATTGATAGAAACCTCAAAAACTATAACACAGAGAAATTGTTAAATAGAAAAAAATAACAATCCTACGAGCTTATTTAACATTACTGTCGTTTTTAATAGGTACAATGCTTACTAGATTTCTGTACAAACTAGGTTAAAGAACAGGAAGAAATTTAATTATTTGCAGAAATCTAGTAACCTCTGGGCGTTTTATGAAAACAGTACTATGAAAGTAGGCTCTGCAATTTTTAAATCACAAATAAAAGTCAAAGTAATCTTTCAAAAGCAATAATTAATCCGTGAAAACTTCTTTAATAATGTGCGTCACAAAAAATTCTTAAAGGATTTTCCGTGCAATCTATTAGAGATTAATATTCGTCTAATTTTATTTCACATCACATCACATAACCAATTCAATATAATGTTGCCTAGCAGTAAAATTGCAATATGTAAATTAGTTTGCACTACTGTAATTTGTGTAACAACATTTTCATGATTTTTTCAATTTAACAGCTTCTACAAAAAAAACGAGTCTTAATGAAGTAAATTGTTGTTTATAATTAATATTTCTATTAATTAGACTTCTTATAATCATAATCAACTCAAGCAATGCAATACTTACGTCTACACTCTATACAGTATATACCAAACAAAAAGTTTACATAAGTTCCCATCAGCAGCCACCTTACTTCAATCTGTGCGTGCGAAAAATTCTAATGATTATCGAAACCCCAACAGCGCCTTCTGTTGGCAAAAATGTCGGCCAATATGTGGGGGAGGGATATTTTGACTGGTATCGATCTTTGATCCGCATTGTTTGAACTGCGTCAAGGACGTGTATATTCCATTAAGTCTATTTTTAACCGGACAATTTTAAATTTCCCTCTTAAATGTCTGTCATAAGTACATTATTTGTAGAATTGGCTGCTATTTTATTATTTTCACAGAATTTCTCAATCGAATCGAATGCACACGTGTGTCCAAAAATAGAGCATTCAATATTTATATCTCTTTCAATTTAGAATCAAAACGATGATATGCTATTAATTTTTGTTGTCACTAATGAATGACCTTCTGGAAGATTTAAAAAACTTTTTTGTGTTTTATGAAATTTGTAGTTAAAATAATAAATTTCTAGTTTGTCTCGTTTTGCTAGACTAATCCTTGTTGATAGAAATTAGATTATGAAAGAAAAATGCTGACTGTCGCCTAGGTTATTTTCAGCGTTCTCATTATTTCTCGAAAAATCGCACAACGTAACTATGACGTATGTAACAGCCACTTAATTGAAGATTAACACAGATCTCTGAAAACCTGGCAACTCACACTTAGCGATAGCAGTAAAAATCCGCGACAGCTGTTTCTAGAGACAAAGTGTGCTATAAAAAGATGACCATCAAAGAGTCACCTTTAGAAGTTTTTTGCAATTATCGATTTCTACATAATTTACTGTTATGTTCTATATTAAGGTCAAATTGGTAAAATAATAAAAAGGCAATATTAATTGTCATCTTATAAAAGCACTGAGCTAATTAAGACAAAGCTCTATGGGAACAAAGCAATTATGGAATTATTTAGTTTAAGCTGTGAGAAAGTGTACGAGTAGCTCGCAAATGTGTTCGAAAGCTGCAGTGATTAGCGCTTGCAGAAGTAGTGAAGAGTACCTGATAAGTGCTAGTGTCAAAACTGGACGCCACTTGTCTCTAAATCGTCGAGGTGAACTGGCGTCGGGACGCTTTGCTAACCTACTGCCCAATAGTTCGCGTGGGCGTCGGCGGGGGAATTTTCTCTTACTCTTATTTTCACGTTTAAGGTCAATGATACCGGAAATCGGGGAAAATGAAGCATGGTTTTCCAATAGCGTGCCCAACTGCCCATCGCCGAAGACCCTACAAGCTGTTGGTTTCTTAACAGTGTTGGTTTAGCCTAATCATTGCTTCGCCGAATTTCGCAAAATTCCACTTTTAAACTTCGTATGTGGAACAATGCATCCATTGTGTAATAATAATCTTTCTGGTTAAAAATACGAGAAATATGCGAGTTTCCCAACAGCTGGCAGCCGGCCACGACAGAATCTGCGGTCTGCGTGATTTGTGAAAAAATAAAAAATTATGCGTGGATTATGTCGCAACATAATTTAATCTCGACGATGAATTGTTCGTAATTGTAATCAGCGTGCTCATTTTTTATTCCTGCAATGAAGCACGTGCTATCTTGTAAACTTTCGCTCCGGTGGGTGGATCTTGGTAACAACGGTTATTTCTGCTTTCAAGCGCTGGCACTTACGTACTTCGCGATTATTTACAAAGCGCTGTTTATAAAACACTTTTATTTTAACCTGCGAACTTAATGTCAAGCCGAAACGAAGAAGTTGGTAAACATCGTGTGTCACATTCAAAATTTAAAAGACCCGGGTGGATTTTATTATATTTAATTGTAGTTTTGAACTTCGATCGGCGCATGATGTTTGTGAAAAATTGCAATTTTCTGTCTACTAAATATTTTCAAACAACGAAATTTATTCATTTCATTTTTATTGCATTAGTGAAAGGGTGTACAGAAACTTCAAGTCGACAAGAACAAAATTTTTGGAAAAAGAAAAATTCCTGTAGAGGTATAAGTGCACGTATACGAGATCGTGGTAACTTTAAAGTTCTTATGCGATTTCGTATCGTGATCACTAATGAAAAAATCTAAAGCGTCTCCAGTCAACTTCCATTCAATATTCTCGTATTCTTGTTCACTGAACTACTAGTTCCGGTACCCCGATCGCATATTTTAGCGTTTTTATGACTTTTAATGTGTGTACTTGATACCAACTACATATCGCTATATATTGCTATAGCTATACGTTGCAGCACCTAACTTATTGCTATGTATTGTATACATACAACGCACTTATATTTATTTAATGTTTTGCCCTACAATCATTATCCTTCATACGTTAAGACCAAATTTGTTATATTTGCTGGTATATTTATCTTTTATAATTCTATATAGTTTCATACAAATTTATATGTATTTCATATGTCCTTTAATAAATATTAATATTAAATGTTATTAAATATTTCTAGCTCCAGCAGAACATGATTACTCTCAAAAACAGATCGGGTTCACGCGTTGCTTATATTGTTATTATTTCTGAAAATTCGTTTTGATTAATGAAACTTTACTTCAAAAACTTGTATGACACTTTCTACAATTGTCAATGTCATATATGCTATGAAAGTGGAGAATGTATAAAATGTATATTTGTTACAATACCTGTGATTCAATTAACATGAAAATAGTTAGTAATATCTTTTAAATTACTTCACTTTTTTAATGCTTTACTTTTTAGTTCTTTCAATAAATACCTGCTGCTGTCACTCGTCTCAGAAACTCGATCGCAACTCACACCAACTGCTCACAAACGTTTCCCAAGCTGCAGTGTAAAAAAGATAGCCAGATCCAGTTTGGAACTTAGCACGTTTTTATAGTTTTTAGAACCAGGTTAGTTCCTTGACAGTAGATGGAGCTTAGTTTTCGTTGTTATAAGAGATAGCGTGAGATGGTCCGGCCAAACCACCCCGTTACAGACAACATTCGCCTTCGTCAACCACTATCAATGAATACACTCTCATAGCTAAAAGTATATTGATTTAAAATTAATATTACAAAGTTTATATACAAAAAATGTGGGCCGTGTTTTTAACCCACTATTAAAAATTATAATCGCATGCGTAGCGTAATCGTATACACATTATTGTTTGTAACCCGACCTACTATCGCGCAAACTGCACACCTTGTCAAAGCGTTCGCTGCGATATGTCGTAACCTGACCTAGTGCGTTTGATAAACTTCAAAGTCTGTTTGTAAACACGGAATTGACACGCTTTATAATAGTTTTGTAACCCACTTGCGTGTGTTTTGTATTTGCCCAATTTCACTTTGTTTTTACACTCTTAATGCTAAACCCATGGTTAAAGAAAGTTTGAACATTCTGGCCGAGCAAAGTGACGACTGGCATTAGGTGTCGCGTACAGGGGCTCTAAGCTGAAGTCGTTCTGGCCAGCGCTGAGTTTCTGCTTGCGTTGCTCTCTGGCCCGGCAGGAGCGTGTCCATATAAAATAGCTTATACTGCATAATAAGCCAATAAACAAGATTGTCGTTATACTTCTGACGGACCCTGTCGTGATGGATAGGTGTCTCCAGCGTGTATTGGATAGGTCATGTATTATCTGCTGCTGTCGAGATATTAGCACACTTAAATGATCCGATGCGTCCAAGCTGGTTTCCTCGGCTAAGCTTGGATACTCGTTCCCCATTGTGTCTGCTTTCAATGTGATGTTGACTTGCATGACTTTGTTGAAAGTTGCGACGACTGGGATCGTACTGAATGATCTTGCGTAAAGGGTGTGCTGTTCTGTTTGGATGTAACACTTTGGAGCGATCTGGATTACTCTGGTGCCTTAAAGAACCACTTCCTCTCGTACGTCGTTGCAGATGATTGCTGCACTGGTGGCTTTGTTGGCTGTAAACATCCATGTATTTGCCTTGTACAGTTCTTTCCATTCAATAGTGGTGATGTAGCGGTGTGTGCTACATGGCACCCTTTCCAAACGTTAATACATTTCGTCGATTATGCAGTTGGGGTTCTTCTCGACGCTATTTATGACTGTGGGTGTACATAAATAGGTGTGCTCCTTTATTGGGATGCTGACCTCAAATTTGGACGGTGGTATGCTAAAGTACTTCTGATGGTTATAGTCCACAGCTAAGAAGTACGGGCTGACTGCTAGTGTTGCATACTCTCCGTTGTTGGTCCTTCTAGGGATGGCGGTGAACTTGATGACCTCATATTCGGTTACTTCAGTGATATGGAAATATCCAAATATCTTAATGTCTTCCTCGGTTTGTCCAACCTCCATTTTGTATACTGGCGATGATAGTATTCGTAGGTTAGGTGGCAACTTCATGGACAGCTGACTAATTATCATTGCTATTTGAGCTGGTGACACAAACTCAAATAGATGACTTCGCCTAAATACTGCGTCGAGCAACTTTTCGTATTTTTCTGTGACTTCTTGTAAGTAATTGATGGCAACTTGATATGCTGAGAGCACGTAAACATTTATTTAATTGACGTCAATAGATCTGTACCAAGCCTTCATCTCCTTTATCAGGTGGATTCCTTGGTCGAATTTTATTCGAAAGTTTTCTAACTTTGTCGTGATCCTGTTCTCTGTTTCGTTCACAGTGGTCAATGCAGCTAACAGTAATTTTGCTTGGTGACTGGAGGCGTCGATTAGTACTTGCTGATTTTTGTCTAAATCAGCGATGTCCTTATATACTTTGTCATTTACTCCAAACACTGACGTCAGGAACCTTCCAAGTAGTCCTCTTCGTGTGCGGTGTTTGGTTGTTTTGCTGTCCTCCTTTACGACAGCTGGGGGAGGAATGTAACGTCCTCTTGCCGGACCACCACTTTGGTCTATCTTCTTCATGTGTCCTACTGAAGGATACTTCTTCATGAAGTTGTGTCCGGACTCCAAGTTCTTGTCAGGTTGGAATCGTTTTCCCAACTGCAGCTTCCTGGCGACCGCCCTTCGTCTTGATTCTTCTACTTGACTTGGGTGTTCTGTAAACGGTATGTTCACCCCACATGCCCCATCTTGCTTCCGCCGATGGGTAGCTTCCAATTGTCCAATTATCCAATTATCCAATTCTCGTTCCTCTTGTGAGATAGGTTTCTCCATCAGGAGTTCTTCCATCTCCCAAAACTTGTTGAGGTGGTGATCTTCCTTGATGTTAGACATCATACTGACCACTCTCATGTTAGGTTGTTCTGTTGCTTCTACTAACCCAGATATGATCCATTCAAACTCCGTCTTCTGTGCCATCATCCCTTGTTCCGTCTTCTTAACTCCTTCTAGGAGTATATCTTTGTATAGATCAGCCCCTATGAGGATGTCTATTGAACCTGGTGTGTTGTACGTAGGATCGGCTAGTAGGCATTGTTCTCATTCGTTTTCTTCTTTACTACTTATTGTGTTTCTTAGCAATGTTCCTGTCAACCTTGCCAATATAAGTAGATCTCCAAAAATTCTGAAATTGCTGGAGAATCGTGGTTTCATTTCCACTTCAACTTTTCCTCTGGATCTTCCAGCTTCACTTCTTCCTAGCCCTATAATATCTGCTTGGATTCTTACTCTCGGTAGTGCCAATAATTGAGCTGCTTCTTCCGTTATAACGATGCCTGTGACCCTGGATCGACCAATGCTCTCAACAATTCGTAATATCCTTCGGCTGTCTTTACTTTTAAAAATCCCGTGGCTAGCAGGACTTCCTTCTGGTTGGGATGTTTTATTTTTCTGCTAACGAGGCTGCTTACTTCTTCTACGCTGCTTTGTCCGGTGGTGGTGGCGATTTGGGATTTCCTATTTGGCTCCTGTTGTGGTTTTGATGTTATTTGTTGTGGATTTCTTACCGGAGTTTTGTTCCAATCTTTATGCAGCAGAGTGTGGTGCCATTTGTCACAGTTCTGGCACTTATTTGAACTGTAGCATTTTTCGTTTTCTTTGTGGACTAAACATCTCACACACAGCCGATGGCGCCTGATAGCTTGGTACCGATCGTCACTGGTCATGGAAATAAATTTCGGACACTGTGTGCTCTTGTGGCTGCTGTTACAGATCCGACATTTGCCGATGCTTGCTTGATAACTTCTTACCAGCCATGGTTTTATTGATGACTCCGATGCTTTTATTGGCTTTGCGACTTCCAGCTTCCGTTTCGAATTTTGAATCGCCTCAAATGATTGGAATGTTTTTTTCCAAAAATTTTAACATTTCTGCTAGATCCTGGATTTCTCGAGAGTTAGTCAACGACTGTTCATACAATTTCTTCGTTTCCTTGTCCAGCTTCTTGACCAGCAGATGTGCTATTATGGGTCCCCATGTATCTGTATTTACGCCCATGTTGGATATGGCACGTAAACTTTCCATCGTCGTATCATGCAGCTGTTTTAGATTAGCTGCTGATTCATAGTTTAAATTGGGCAGCTCTAATATATTGTCTAAAAATTTTGAAAACAAAATTCTTTTGTTATTGTACCTGTTCGTCAGTAGGTCCCATGCGGTTTCGTAATTAGCATCAGAGGCGTCGAGATGTTTTATTAATTTACTTGCCTCGCGTCTGAGGTAGGTCTTGCCTTGCCTAATGTGGCATTGTTGTGGAAGAGTCGCCCAAAAATGTCGTGAAAGGTTGTCCAATTTTCGTAACTTCCTTCAAAGATTGGCATGGTAATTTTTGGCAATGGGATGGCCAACTCTTCTCGTGGTCGTGGCTGCTCGCTTCTCGGGATGCTACTTATTTTGTTAAATATTTGAGCTATTACCTGGTTATAACGCTCTCGCATCTGATTGTAAACTTTGTACGTGAAGTAGTCCTCAGCGAATTCTTGCTCACATCCGAGGATTTCCTTATGCAGGCTCGTAATGTTCTCCCACTGGTCGGAAATCTTGTTGGTTTTATACGCATAGAACATTTTTGTCTGGACTTGTTACAATGCTAAAATTGCATCAAGTACCTGGCTAAATAACTGCATTTCAATTTCTTGCTTCTTGAGTCTGCCTACTTGTTCGATGGGGTTTTCCATTTTCTCGGTTTCTAAGCCATTACTCTCCTCACTAGTCGGATTTAACTTCTCCTGCCAATAGTGTATGTAATCTGTAATCACTTGATACCTTTCTTTTACCTGGCTGTAGAAATCCTTTTTAATGTATTCGTGATCTGACTTCCAGCAGCTCAATGTCACCGCTCTTGAATGCCCTCCACAATCCTTCCAATTCATCTTTTTTCTTGGCTAGGTACATTCGATTTTTCCTGCTTCCGGAATGCTTTTTCATATTCGTGAGCAACTGGCACATTTTGTCCGCCAGCTGCTTCTGCTCCTTTATAATTGTTTTCAACTCGTTGCAGCTTCTTTTACTGGCGTTGGAACTAAACCTGGCTTAATAAGTAGTATCTTACAACTTTTGTAATTCTTAGCGGGACGAATGCCGCTGAAGATTCTTCTCGCTGCACGGTGGAAGCCCTTGAAATTTCTTAGCAGGACGTATGCTGCTATCACTTATTCTCGCCCCTGTGGCGGGAATCCCTTTGGTTGAGTCGTAGGAAATTTCTCCTTGGCGACGGCTCAATTTGTACTTCTTCCCAATCTATTCACAGAAAAGAATATACCAATCTTGTTGCGAGTCCTCCAAAATTTTTCCTACGGATATGGCAGATCCGGTCCAGTTGCTTAATTTGCCCAGAGTTTTGGATCTGTTCCGCGTGTCCCAGGACTCTTGATTGTTGCACTAACTTCTGTTCTTCTGTCTCCAGTTGATTGGTTTGAGGATTTTTCCCCAAAATCCAGTTTCTTCTTGACCGGGGAGTTGTTGGTCGAAGGACCAATGTAAAAAAAGTAGCCAGATCCACTTTGGAACTTAGCACTTTTTATAGTTTGTAGAACCAGGTTAGTTCCTTGACAGGAGATGGAGCTTATTTTCGTTGTTATAAGAGATAGCGTGAGATGGTCAGCCCAAACCACCCCGTTACAGACAATTTTCGCCTTCGTCAACCACTATCAATGAATACACTCTCATTGATAAAAGTATATTGATTTAAAATTAATATTACAAAGTTTATATACAGAAAATGTGGGCCGTGCTTTTAACCCACTATTAAAAATTATAATTGCATGCATTTAAATAGCGTAATCGTATACACATTATTGTTTGTAACCCGACCTACTAGCGCGCAAACTGCACACCTTGTCAAAGCGTTCGCTGCGATACGTCGTAACCTGACCTAGTGCGTTTGATAAACTGCAAAGTCTGTTTGTAAACACGGAATTGACACGATTTTTAATAGTTTTGTAACCCACTTGCGTGTGTTTTGTATTTTCCCAATTTCACTTTGTTTTTACACTCTTAATGCTAAACCCATGCTTAAACAAAGTTTGAACATGCAGACTAACCCCAATTCAATTTAAGCAACTGCCAGTAACTGCAAACACCATCTAGCCAATCTCGACAGGATAATTTTTACATCCACCAACAAGATAGACTAGACCCACGATCAGTAACTGGAATGTCTCCTTTCCAAATATCACAAGCTGCAAACAACCTAGCAACACTAACTTCTACAAGGTCCAACTCACAAGACGTTTACTCCAACAAGAAGCCCGACAAGGTCCACTAGCAATAAAAGACGTTTATTCCAACAATAAGCTCGACAAGGTCCACCAGCAATAAAACACATTTACTCCAAAAAGAAGCCCGATAAGGTCCAACTCATAAGACGTCTACTCCACTAATAAGCTTGATGAAGTACAATACTAGCAAATGCAACATTCGCCATCCAATTCACATGATGTACCCAATTACCAATAAACTAAGTTCATTACCCAATTCCATTAATTACTTTTATAGTTTATAGTATTTTAATTTATGGTACCCCTACCAAACACATTTTCTCCATATCTTCACCCTATAATCTTCTTTTAAATTTTCTTTTTCTCTCTTCTCGCAAATTTTATCATATACACACCGTTTTATGAACCAAATATATTAACCATTAAATTATAAAAGGGTTTAGTTTCTAAATTTTAGACATTTACAAAATTATTACATGTTTTTCTATTCGAAATTTTATTGTCCATAATAACAATCTTTTCCATAGTGATATCCTTTATGCATATTTTTAAATTTTAACACTGTATAATATGTTATCACACCTATTTTAATACACGACATATTAAATGACTTTTTTCAAATAAGTATTTGATATTAATCCTCCACTTTAATTCAAGTAATATTTACATCATATATTCGACCCTTTCTGTTCCTTGTTTTGCATTGTTCAACTGAATTTTAAATTCAGATCCAATATTTTACCAAATACACCTGTTCATATTGATGTTATCCTTTTCAGTACTAAAATTAATCTTTGTATTTTAATAATGAAATATTTTAATCAATTTTTAAATATCGTATCAAACTCTTTGGACACAACCATTACAATATAGTTCTAGTTTGTATGGAACATTACGGTTACCTGTTTAGGTAAAGTATTACTTTCGGTACTCCGATTGAACTCCATTACATATCTTAGCGAGTGTGACGATTTCTAATGTTTATACTTTTAATTTTGTTTAAAATGTTATTCAAGAACAGTGTTAACGGTGTGGTGCGGTATGCAGCAATCAAAAATACGATGAAAATAACCTCAAAAATGCCCTGCTTGAAGTAAGATCGGGCCGCATGACCATTTTTAAATTAGCCAAGGTATTTAATGTACCATATTCAACAGTCCACACAAATTATAAAAGTGTCCGTGGAAAAATAAAAAAAGTAGAGGACATTCAACAGCCCTTCCCTTGGAGCTTGAAGTCAAACCAGCAACAGGAGTGAAAAATGGGGAGTCCGCTTATCAGGAGCGAAATTTTGATACTCGTAGGCCAGTTAGTAAAAGCCAATAATCTACCAACGCCATTCAAACATTCAACGCCAGGAAAAGATTGGTTCATTAGATTGAACAAAAGACATAATCTCATTATTTAAAAGCTTCAAAGCGTTCAATTTGGTAGAAGGAAAGCCCCAGATCCAATTTTTGGATATTTCGATTTCGAATAAATGACAAACCAAATAGTATTTGGAATCTTGACGAGTCTAGTTTATGCATAGATGCGACTAAAACCAAGGTAGTTGGCGAAAGAAGAAAATCTGCTTCGAGGATTACAAGTGGACCTGCCAGAGAACACACTACAATTCTGTTAATGGCAAATGTCGCTGGAAGAAAAGCTCCTCCGCACATAATTTACAAAGGTCTACACATGTGGGAGCAGTGGTGTGCCCCAGAGGGAATGGGATATGTTGGAACGGTTTATGCAGCCTCCAAAGAAGGGTGGATGAAAACAGGAATTTTTAAAAATTACTTCGAGCGTACCCTAATACCTTCATTCGGTGAAAACCGCCCAGCGCTCATTATATACGATGGTCACTCCACGCATTTTAGTCCTGAAGTAATACAAACATCTATCCATAAAAACATAACAATTTTTAAATTGCCACCACATAGTGGCCATCTTCTTCAACCGTTAGATTTATCCGTATTTAAATCTTTCAAAGACAAGTGGAATGCTCAGTTAGAATTTTGGTAACGCCAAAATATTGGGCGTAAATTGCCAATATAACTGTTTTCCAAATTTGTGGGAAAAACTTGGAAAAACGTACTTCCTGAAGTAGTAGAGAGGCCAAACTAAATTATCTCGTCAAATAACGATTTTCGTGGGACTGAGTAGCTTTATACCGACAAGTGGTACCTTCTTATTCTGTGGTGTTTCCTGAGTATGAAAAATCATGTTGTCGCTTTCTCAGCCTGTGGAGAGAAGAGCTATGCCGTCACAAATATGGCCAGTCTTGGTTCCAGGTTTTAGTACAGTAAAGCTAGGGTTTAACCCAAACATAAAAAAAAGTTCTACCCAGCAGGAAACTGTTTAGTACACTCCTCTCAATAGGTGGTAAAAAGTTGCACAACATTTCGCGTCGGGTTTAGGAGGGAGGGGGGTGGAAATGTGATAAAATGGTAAGTTTCAACAGTTTTATAGTTTTTCGCAAATATCTCGTTAACTGCAAGGTTTAGCGTAAACTTTATCTTATACAAAATTAATCTATATTTAATTTACAATAATAATGGTCTTATGCATTTTTGACTTCCCGACAAGGGTTACAGAGATATTGAAGGGGTAATGATGTCATTATTTTCCAGTTAGCTTGGGATTCATCGTACTCACTTAAAAATGAGTGTTTCGTTATAAAGAGTATGTTTAGTTATAAAAAGTACTTAGTGACGCATCAATAAGATAGGAACATTTGTATGTGTGTATGTATGTATGTTGGTACAGAGCTATATAGGTGGAAACACCAAATGCTGAAGAATCGTCGAAAGGCGCCCTATGCTTCTACAGGAGCAAAAACGAATGATGATGATGATGATGATGATGCATGTATATACGGCTATGTGTATGGATATGATAATATATCTACATTGCTCCCCTCCTTTGTCGCTTTTATCTTCATTTTGCCTATTTTTCTCTTTGAATAATTCATCATATCGTTTTTTTCGTTCCCATTTGTGTTCTTATAATTACACCTACTTAAATTACCTCTATCTTTTGTCATATCATCCTAAAAAGATAAAATCATGTGGATATCATTGAAACAAGGTTAACTACAAACTTTATCTAATAAGCGGTAGTACAAAAAATAATGGAAATTGTTTTCTTTACAATACATGCTTTTCAGTAAATTCAATGTTCTTCAATGAAAAGTGGTAGGTACAACGTTCAAGGTAGTTACATAATAATAAATAACAGCAATCAGTAACCTAAAAGCATTCAAGCTCTTTTTTATGTTGAAGATTATCTTCATCGATGCCGTCGTCAATAATTAGTGCATCTGTGTTGGTGCACCCATATCCGGAGCAATTCTTGCACATGTTTGAGCATTTCAAGCCACTCTGTCGACGCTTACAGTTCCTGACACACCCCGCATTACAAGTGTAAACAATGAGGGAGAGCAATTTTCCAGGATCAGCTGCCTTTGTGGTTGCAACTGGACGCACATAACCACCAATCCTTTTCCAAACCCATTTTAGTGAATCTTTATTGAGATTGATCCATTGCTGCACTTGATGGTAAACTCTATAAGAGTGTTGTTGTGCAGCTGCTGAAGTAGGGAAAAGTACAGCCAACCTGAAATTTGTGTGTACAGGCTCCTTTGCGATGGTCTACAAATAACATTGATGGCGCAGATTATCCAAATTATCTGCATTTGTTGATGCAAATATCGAAAGGAAGAAATGGTTTCCAGCCAGTTACTGCATCTGGGTCTGCATTTGGGAGGTTAAAAATCAACTGCGTTAAGTAAAATCCCTTGTCACGTAGCACGCTTTCAGAAGGCCTTATTTTTCCCTTTCTATAAATTGAAGAGGCGGTATTACATCCGGCGAAAGTGTAAACTGCCAAGAAAACATCCTTCATTTTCCCGATACCACGCTGAATGTCTCCAATGCAGTAAACTTTGTCTTCTTGGTTATACCTTTATTCGGTACAACCATATTCAACTGTTTGATGGCTGGAGCATGAACAACCAACAAGACCAATAAATCGGTGTCATTGCCAATTACGCTACCCTCTGTTTCCTTCTTTGATTCGTCAATTGTAGTAAAAACGATCTTGGTGTCAGCATCACATTCTGCCTGAATCACTTTGCAGCCAGCTTGCTGTAAGTGTACAGTGGTGAGAGTAATCAGTTGTATCTTGTTCTTAATACTAGTTAGAAATTTTGCTTGTTCTAGAGTGACATTAATTCCATCTTCCACTTTCACTTCAACATGTGTAGTAGTGGATGATCTGCGTAAATGTTGTTCGTCTTTTATGCTGGGTGCTTTACCATAAACACCTGGCCTCCCCACTTCTTTGAACACTTTATATAATACACTTGGAGCAAATATTACGAGTTCATAGGCGTGATTTTTGCTTTTTTTACAGACAGAAAAAGTTACATTTTTACCCCCTCCATATTTCCGTAATCCTTTACTGCAGTGCAAAAATTTATACGACCATTTTTATTGTAAATTAAATGTACATTAATTTTGTATAAGATCAAGTTTGCGCTAAACCTTGCAGTTAACGAGATATTTGCGAAAAACTGGAAAACTGTTGAAACCTACCATTTTACAACCTTTCCAACCACCTCCCGCCTAAATCCGACACGCAAGGTCATGCAACTTTTTTGCACTTACTAAGAGGAGGGTACTAAACAGTTTGCCACTGTGTAGAATTTTCTTTTTTGGATGTTTGGGTTAAACCTAGTCTAACTGTATTGAAACCTGATACCAAGAATCGCCATCTTTGTGACGTCATAGCTCCTCACTCCACAGGCTGAGAAAGCGACAACAGGAGTTTTTCTACTAAGGAAACACCGCTGATTACAATGGTATCACTTGTCGGTATAAACCTACTCAGTCCCACGAAAATAATTATTAATTCACTTGGCCTCCCTACTAAAGCGATTAGGAGTGGTTTTTATCAAAGGTGGGATTCATCCATTTGATAGAACAGTTATTCCCGATGAAAAATTCTGTCCAGAAGCTTTACGTAGTTGGCATCGATCACAAATAGATAAGTATTCCACTTCCATTCAAGCAGAAAAAATAGTTTCTCCAGCTTCCAATCATCATAATTCCACTAGTATGGTCTCAGAATCTGAGCCATCGACATCATTTAACACAGGTGCCAATATTGAGCCTTCGATCTCAAATAATCAAAGTGTCTCTGCAATTATATCTTCCGAAGAGCAACCAACATCACTGAACAAATGTTCTAACCTCGATCCTTTAGTTTCCAACCAAAACATTCGAAACTTTGTTCGTGGAAATGGTAAGACAAAGTCTCCACCCGGAAAAAACAAAGCGGCAGAGAGTAACTATTGAATCTGAAGTCTTAACCAATGCTAATGTGCTAGAGAAGTTTAAGAAAAATAAAGAAACAAAAAACAAGAAGAAGGCCAAGTCAAAACAAAGATTCTAGTAGTAGTGAAGAAGATGATGAAGTAGTGTATAAGGATTCGGATAATAATGAAGAATTTTTAGAAAATCTTGAGCAAGAAATGGAAATGCGGAACCAGGAAGAAAATGATAATATGAATCAAGATCTTGATAAAGACAAGTGGGTTTTGGTGAAGTATACTTCAAAGAAAATGATCGAACATTTTGTTGGTCAAATAACTAGGTCGATCGAAGAAGATTATGAAATAAAGTTTCTAAAAAGAACTGCTACTAAACAACAAGACATATTTAAATTTGAGTAGCCTTCTGTCCCGGATTTAGATAGTCACTGAAAATAGATTAGTAAAGATATTGCAGGAGCCTTTGACCGACAGAAGAGGATTCTTCTACGAGTACTTTAACGTTTTATTTAATGGATATAATATCTAGAACCTTATACTTTTACATAAATATAGTTTAAATAGTTACTTAACTTGTTTAGTTGTCTGTACCGGTATGTATACTAACCTGATTTAGTTTATTCCGTTTGTGTGATTTTGTAGTTCTTTATGTTTTATTTTTATGACTATTATTATTTTTTAAGATTTTTTACTATTTTGCACCTAAGTTAATCACTTAAAATAAATTATAAAACATTATCTTGTGTGTTTTACTACAGTCGGCCTTGTATGAAAAAGGGGCCTTCAGGCCTTACATTCTTTAGAAGTTTAGATATAGTTGAAAAACCGAAAAATCGACCTTCTGAGCACTGTAAAAAGTTATGCGTATCACGGATCGTTGGGGACTTCTCAACCCTTATTTGGAACGATGAAAGATAGGTGTAAGCCAAACTTCAGCTCTCTAGGATTTTTTCCGAGGTCACACCCTAAATGCACTGGACTAAATATACAAGTGAAATGGAAGGAAGATTATTATTAATTAAAAGTATGTTACATGTGATAAAAATAAAATTGTGTGCAACTATATCTTAGAACTTAATATTATGAAAACTGACAGTTATAAATAAAATTAGATTGATTAGATCATAGAATGTACATAAAAAACTGTAAAATGAAAAGTAACTAAAGGATAAATAATAACAACTAATTTAACAAATATAAAAATGTTTGTAATTTATCATTGAAAATATAAAAATACTTTTTGTCTCTATTTTATGGTCTTGAATTGGAATTTGGCTAGTGTGTTGGTTTTCAAAATAAATACCACGGCTGGGTTAAAACTTTGGTGCATCAGGAGGGGGTTGCGGATCGAGCAGCTATACCTAGAAGCATAGGTGATGTCACTGATATAAGCAGATGAGCAGGACATACAACAGCCAGGAAGAGAGTAATCCTACGTGGTAGTCTACAACTACTGCGGGTTGAAGCCGGAACTGTACTTTACCACCATTTTTAAGCCTATTACGTTGGGCCATTCTGTTCTGTTACACATTTGTCGATGCATGCAAACGCAAATGGCGCCGCTACCGTAACCCACATTCACTCAATCAGGGACATCGCGTCTGGAATTTTCGGGACGAACACACACGTCTGGATCGTCCTCCTTTGTTATATAGAGGATTATTCTAAAGTCAATTGATTTGTTAAAATTTGTAGAAAAAATAGTATATACAACTCGTGGCTGAGAAAATTTCAACGTCTCGAGTTACATTTTTCAACTCGCTTCGCTCGTTAAAAAACCACCCTCAACGTTGAAAATTTATTTCAACCGTTTGTCCTATAATATACTATTATCCCATCAGGATTCATGTCTATCATGTAGAATACCCAACCCTGAGATGAAAGATAATTTATTGAAAATTTAAATAAATAATTATGATTAACAGAGCCGAGCTCCATAGCTCAGTGGTTAGCATTCTGGCTCCTAAACTAAGCGTCGGGAGTTCGAACCCCGATCCCGGTGAGGTTTAAAAAAAATAAAAAATGCGGATGAAAACCTCTACAGAATGTCATCATTCGGAAGTGATGTAAAGGCGTGGGTCCCATGTTACTAGTTACGAGTAAAATATTCCGTGCTAGGGTTGGAATTCCTTAGTCTAGGAAAAATTCTAAGTAGGACTAAGGTACCTGGTACTCTGTATGCCTAGACTTTGTCCACGGGGTTGGCAAAAAGGGCCTATAAAGGCCTACTTGCTTGGCATCAGTCTCCCCACAAATACTACTACTACTACTTATGATTAATAGTATAAAAGGGCATATTACCATGCAATTATATTATTCATTGATATAAATAATTAGCTATGCTACTTATAAAAGATTGCTTACATTTAAATAATATTTAAGAACAATAAACATTGTTTACTGAAATAAAATTAAAATTCAAAAGGTGCATGTTCACGCAATATAGTTAATAAAGGCAATCTAATTAGGAAAGATAACATTGTTTTGGCGAGTAAGATGTCTTCTTCTAAATGCGTACTTTGTTGATTACGAAGAAGTCACCTGGATGCAAAATCTGACCTTTTCTTTCTTCTAAGATGCTCCTCGGTGTACCTGAAGTTTCACTGGATGTCCCACAATGCTCAGAACAGGAAATCGTAACCAGCCGCTGTTAGCAAGACTCGAATCTACTCTACTTTTCCACCTTTGGATCGCTTTTGGATGGCTCTTACTGACTCTGGTGGCGTCACTGTAGGATTAGGTTGCACCACACGTCCACTGCTCGCTTAAGCGCCTGGACAGGCACTTACAAAACTGGCTGGACTCCGTAAAACCACTTTGAAATACTCTGGGATGCACTCTGACAAATTGATTCCTCGTTCTATCACTTGCCGCAGCTCAATACAATGAAAAAATTTTTACAAATCACTCTGGGCACACTCTCTCAATTAAAACACAATTTTAGATAAACTTGGGTATTTTTCATTGTACATAAATATCGTTTATTTGGGAGCTTCGCAAAACCACAACTGACTCTTAAAAGCGGCTGGCCCCGACTTTTTTTGTGTTTTACGGAGTTTTATTTTAGTTGCATGAAATTCTATGCCTACTTTGATCTTAATTCGTTTTTACACAAAAATAATGCTATTCCAAAAACATCATACTGTCAATTATTTACAATATTTGCTATTTTATGACAAATCTGAAATCTAAATTATTACATCTTCTGGAAATTTTTACAATAAATATCTGTATTTTTGGTTATGTTATAAATTATTAACAATTATTATTGTACATATGAGGCTACTAAAATGTGATCATAGCAGTATGTACGATTATGCGAACCAATAATGAATTATAATGTAATATGTTGCAGCAATGTGAGGTGACCCTGAGAGCACTGCTATGCGTACTCTTAAGTTTACTGGTAGCTGCTGTAGATTGCATGTATCATAGCTATTTGCATCATGTTGGTAGATTTGTGGCAATTCCAGCAGATGAAAGACGTCAGAGATCTCGCTCGTACTTGACGACTATATGATAATCAAGAGGGTGGATCCCTAGTGATCCCGCGGAGGCATGTTGGTCCGCTGCTGCCGCGCGAGATTTGTAGTAATTGCTGTACTGTAAAAGACCAGTAACTACAGGGCTTTTACTGACTGTACGGGTCGTAACAATAGTTAATCTAGTGGATTACTATTGGGCAGTAACAGCAAAAGGTGTTGATAGCTAAACCAACCAGTACAGGTATCTATGATGTGCGAAAAGGTTGATGCTGACTGATGCAATGCTGAGTATGATAACTTTGCTGCCGGGAGTACGAAAGGGCCAGGGAGGCGGCCGCTCCCGGTGGGTACATTGTTATTATCAGTGAGATTTACAGGGCAGTAAGTTTATGTTCTTTTACATTTAACCGCCTGCCTCCGCTACTGAGCCAAGGAAGGCTCGAACTTCCACTGTTTGCACCCCGCCGCCACCTTGTGATCATGGGTGAGTTACATCCACAACTTTGACACATTGCAAAACTATGAGAATTTGAATTTTGAGATAATACAGAAAATGCGCCTAAAATAGGAAAGCTCGTGCAAAAAGCTATATATGTGTGGATCATTGGATGCAAAATTTTGGTTTCTAAAAGCGATGCCTCCAGAATTATTCCCATATTCTGCGAGGATGACATTAACAGGTTAATGTAAAGTAATACAGCTCGTCAACTAGCAACTTACATCTAAATGGCGTTATTAATTTATTCCCAGAACGTCAGAGGCTTAAGAACTAAAACAACGGATATTTTACTGACTCGGCCTCATTCAGTAGTGACATTATTTGTTTAACAAAGACATTTTTAAATAACTCCTTACAGAGTTCCGAACTATTATTTTCTGATTACGGGATTTTTAGAAGAAGCCGTTGTACTGCTTAATCGAGTAAATCTGACGGTGGTGGTGTGTTAATAGCAGTGAAAAAATTTTTATCGTCTAGTCAAAAACGAATTGTGCAGCAAATCAGAAGATCTTTGGTTAGTAATTCTCTCAACTACTAAAAATGCTCTTAATATATCCATTTGTTGTGTGTATATTCTTCCTGGGGTAGACCACAAGACGAGCCTGCAATGTTTTTAGACAAATTATCAATTATTGTACGCTCAATACTTAATAATGAAAATTTACTTATCCGTGATAACAATAGATTCGTTAGAACTGCTAAACCTAACTACTTACTACACTATTTCGAAATTTTCTTGGATCGCATGTCTGAAAGTAATATTATGCAGTTTAACTACATTAACCATGTAAACCTACCAGATTTAATATTATCTAATTATGAAGATGTCAAAGTAATGGCACGTAACAGCCTTATTAGTATTCTAAACCAGCATCATTTATACTTTACATTCATCTAAGCATCTAAGGTATCGAACTAACGCACTACTAAAAGAAGCAACGCAAGCCTTTTACGATTTTAGGAAGGCCGATTATAATGTCATACTTGAAAATCATCTACCTCACAACAATACACATTAAAAATTTAATAAAAATGTAAAGTTTGAAAAAAATCGTTTAAGCTGTTTTTGATAAAATCAAAAAAACTGAAAAATCACAGGAGTACAGAGCTTGCTGTCCCATCTAAATAGTACAGGGTGAGCGAAACTCGATGTCTCAGCTCTATTATAAGAAAAAGAAAAACAATACAAAAATCTGAAGAGGTTCTTAAATGGGATTGAGTAAGTCCATTTTAAGCCAAATTTGCATATTTTTCCATATTTGGAAACTGAAGTATTGACGTCATCAAATTTTTTTCCTGAAATATACCTATATTTTGACATATTTAGAAACAACTAATTTTTCTGAACACTTTTTGTGAAGAAAACAATTTGCTATCTTCTTCCGTTAAAAAATTATATACAAATTTGTAAAATAAAAGTATTAACAAAAATTTGCTTATAATTTTTTAATGGAAGAGAGCAAATTTTTTTCTTCACAAAATGCGTTCAAAAAAATTTGCTCTTTTTAAATATGTCAAAATATAGGTATGTTTCTAGAAAAAAAAATTTATGACGTTATTACTTTAGTTTCCAAATATGGAAAAATATGCAAATTTCGCTTAAAATGGACCTTAGTTAATTCCATTTAAGAATATCTTTTCAGATTTTCTATCGTTTTTCCTTTTCTTATTATAGAGCTGAGACGTCGAGTTTCGCTCACCCTGTACACAAAACTTATATATTTTATATTATATACTGATGATCGTAAAATATATTCAAAAATAAATAGGATTAAGGATTGTCACAATCCACAATCAGATATTAATAATTTTCTAATTTATTCCAATAGAAATCGTTTGACCTCAAATATTAACTAATGTACGCATATAAAATTTACTAGAAATCGCAACAAAATTAATTACGCTTACCATATCGACAATGGCCACATAAACGAAGTTTCCACCATTAAAAATCTAGGAGTAACGTTAGATGACAAACTTCTCTTCGCTGTTCACATTGGTATGATGACAGACAAAGGTTGTAAAATGCTGAGATTTTTAATTAAAACTTGTACCGAGTTCTGTAGGTTAGTGGTTAATACGCCTACTTAGCATTCGGGAGGTCGTAGGTTCGATTCCCGCAACCGTCTGCTCTGATTCAGGTTTTTAGGTGGTTTTCCTGAGTCAACAGAGTACCTTCCTTGAAGCGAATGCCGGGGCAGTACTTCTCCGCCTTTCTTGGCCTTTCTTCCATTCTCCACCCCTCCTGTCTCTCGCTCATCCTACAATTCCCATTCTTGGCAAAGAGGGACCAAAGCTCCCTATAGCAACCCCGCCCCCAGTTAGGGGGATTGAAATTACCTTGAATCTTTACCTTATTTAAACTTGTAAATCTTTGAAGCACACTGCTTCATTGAGACTGTTGTACTGCACCATCGTTCGCAGTATATTAGAATTTACATCGCCCACATGGTACCCTCAGTATAATATTTATATCACTCGAACCGAAAGAATTCAAGCAGATTTCTCAGGTATCTACAGCACAAATTTGTGGATTGTTCTAACATTTTTCAAAAACTTTCCTCAAGAAGAAAATTGATAGATACGTGTTCGCTCTCCGAACTTTATTAACAAATTTGACTGTCCTGAGCATTTATCAGAGTTCCGTCTTAGGGTTCCAGTACCAATGATGAAGATGTATTTACGGTACCTTTTTGCACACCAAATCCTCCTTTAATTCTCGAGTTCACAGGATTTATCTTCATTTTAATAATTACAATATTAATCAACTATACTCCGATTTGTTCAATTGCACACTTAATGAGTTCAAAAAAAAAATGTCGGCATTAGTTTAATTACAAATGCTTTATTTACATTTTATTTTACAATTAAGGTCAATTGGGGTAATGGGGTACACTTTTTTACGGTTTTAACTATTTTGTTCACTTACAAGAAAACCAAGCATCCATTAATTTCAAAATTTGGAGGTCACTTACAGCATTAATTTCACTAGTGTACTGTGTTGTCATATGCCATTTATTAAAAACGAGTTTCCCTACAGCTACAATTTTAAAATACTCCGTTGGTGTTCCCATATACCCCATACATAGGGGGTAATTGTAAACAGGCTTTTATTTTCCTTAAGATGCATGAGATTTCAATGTGGGGCAAATGAAATCATTCCATAAGAAGGCATTAAAAAAGTGGCGCAAGCGAAAAAAATCCGAAAAAATTTGAAGACTGTTTATTTAAAGTGAACAAAATGGTCATAAACTCTTTTCTACATTAGCGTAAATATAATTCTATACAACCATAAAAAATATCACTCTGAAAACGTACTAGAATGGTTATTGGAAATGAACTTAAAAAATATTTATAATCTTTGTTTAACATTAACGTAAACACTTACTATTCGCGTTAAAAATTGGAAAATACCTATCATTATTCAAAATCAACTAGAACGTTTTGCCTCGATCCACATTTTATGGATAGTTGGTGCCGGAGGATAAATTCCGAACTTTGATTCACCGTGAATGGTCACTCGTGTTAAAAACGTTTCCCACTCTATCCAGAAATTTCATTTTGACTTCTTCGTGTTGGCATATATCTCTATAACAAGCCCAATGTATCATGTTTTTGTACTAGCAATTGCAAAATACGAATTGAGAACATCTTGATCAGTGGTTTCCTTTGCAGCATCCACGTCTTGATCTGGCATATTCGGTGTTTGTTCTGTCTCATTGGGATTTTCTACTGCTGCGTTTTCCATATAATTAGAAGACTCTTCATGTCTCATATAATTCGAAGACTCTTCATGTATCTGTACAGTTCCGCCAATTTCTGTGTCTTCTGTAACCTCTTCATCTCCTTGTTTTTCCAAGTAGACTAGCTTCTGTACCATCTTCAGCGTCTATTGTTTGTGCTTTCCCCTTCTTCATTGGTTTCTTTATCTTCGGCTGGTTCTTTTTGGAGTGATCTGTGGTTTTTCGTTTCGTGTTTACCGTTTTTCTTCGCCTCTCTTCTTCTAGACGTTTTAGGACTTCTTCTGGAGTGAGGACTTCGCCGTACTTGTACTGCTTTAGCCTTATTTGTCTTCCTTAATTAAGTATTGTAAACACATTACACACATTTATTCAAAAGGGGTAAATGGGTACACATTCACAATTGCCCCATTTTAATGTACCCAATTGCCTCATAGAGAGCATTTTTGTGGGGCAATTGCGGACACCTAACAGTTACAAAGATATTGCGTTTTTCATGACTTTTTACAAGTATACGTGAAATATAAAGCGTAGTGGACCCATCTGCCCAAAAAAACTACAGGGTTTTCTAAATCTTTCAAGTATATTGGTACTTATCCTGCAGGATGGGCAAACCGTTGCACCGTTTATTATGAAGGTTATGTTTTTATGCCGCTTGCCCGCCAAACTGTTTCACGTAACACAACCCGCGATCGGACATCTACAGACAATAGCCGATACTACCAATCACTACTATGAAGTTTCCCGCAACTTCATTATTTGTCCGTTCGTTTGCGTGTACATAATTACCCCGTGTTCCCATTTCCCCTGATTGACCTTATACATTTCAGAATTTGGTTTTTCCTATTATGCATTGTTCATTGTTTAAGATCATGTTTGGTTCTTATTTTGCTATATACTTTCATGTAATTTCGTGGTAGGTTGTTAAAGTGTAAGTGTGTGTGACTATGCATACCTATTACGGCGGTAGGAGCCATAGAAACTATTCGATTTAAAATCTATTTATGTATCCACCTTTTACAGATGAAATAGTATATTACTTTACAAGGAATGTAGGTAAGATTTACACTACCGAGGACCGTTTGATGCCTGAGTGAGCGAAGCGAACGAGGGTAGCAAGGTTCGAGGTAGTGTAAATCTTCCTACATCCTGTGTAAAGTACATAATTTTCTTCACTACCAATATTTCCTTTTGTAAAGTATATGGTAGGTAATAACCTGGCGTAAAATTATGACATTTTCTAAATTATAGTAGCCTTATAGCGTTGTGACGTTTTGTTTGACAGCTATAAACGCACTGTGAAAAATTCTTGGAAAAAATGCGTGAATACGATTGCAAATGCTGTTTTGTGAGCTTTGATGAGCTTATATTTTGATTAAAAATGGATAATAGTGCGAACGACAATGGTTTTCGTTGTGTTAACCAAGTGGCAGACATGGCATCTTATCAGTTGTAATACATGCGGGATGTAAGTAATTCACTTCTCTAGGGAAGTAAGTACATTGTCATGGAAACTGTAACAACTTTTGTAAATGTAACCTACATCTCTTAAACTGGACAGTGTAAGGATCACTTACAAAGAAGGTCGACATTTTTCAGTTTTAACATTATTAACATAATTATAACAAAACAATAATTTATCTCTTCAAATTAAAAAAAATGGTTAATTTCTAGTTGTATTTTTTTTGAAAATTTGTTTGAACACACATAAACTTTATAATAGGGCGCAAGTTCTAACGCAATAGAATTATTTTTCAATTTTTTCGTTAACGTGTAATTATTTTTTTAAATTGGACTATATATTGTTGAGAATAAAAGTGGCTATAGCTTCCACATTTCTTCTTCTATAGTCTTTAAGTTTCACCACTTCCAGCGGTACATATCTCCAATTAAAATTATGCTTAATAAACAGTGAGTGATCAAACAACAACTAAGAAATAATCAATTCAAATATTTAATTTTCCAATGCCGAGTACCAAAGGAATAATAGATGTAAACATGTATATATAAAAGGACGGACAGTGCAATATGCATACTTCAACGGTAACCAGGTACCCGGATTAAAATAATGGTGGCTTTGTAACCCTTGCTTTTCTGGTTTATGAGTAAAAGTATATTTTGTATCTCATTCTGATTTTTCTTTAGTTAGATAACAAATTGTCTACCCATTTTGCCTTAGTGCAAATGCCGCGTTTTCGTGTCTTTTGGCAGAATATGTTCTCGGTATTAGCATTTCAAGTGAACTTTCATTGAAAAACGTCCAATAATGATGGCTAATTCGCTCTTATCCGTGTAACAAAAAGAGTAATATTTGCACTGGTACCATTATCTTAATTTGCCCTTAAACAGTGTTTATCTGATACATATGTGGACGAAATGTGCCATGTTGACTACTATAACAAATAAGTACTTGTACTAATTATTCTCTCTTATACAGTGGTCTTTTACCCTGATAAAAACAGGAATGAACCAGCAATTGAAGGTTTACAAAATACTTGTCTTAGCTTTTTGTTGAAAAGATTTTGACCAAAACGTCGATTAAACTCAATAATACATTTAAATTGCATTTGGCGGCACATACAAATTTATGCAATTCAAAAATTGCCGATTGAAGTAATATTCTTTTAAATAACCTAATTGTGTACAATGCGTTCACGATGTTTGTAGACCAAAGCAGGCCAGGTTAGGGAGACGGTTTCTTTGGTGTAAACAATACTTTTTCTGTCGTAAATCTGTCTTTTTAGTAAAAGTCACATTGAATTGATTTTATGGCAAATCCTTGATGTTGTAATTGTTATTTCGAGCTTAATTAGATATGAATTCACTAGTAAATATCTCATATGTATATTAGTTATACTTTTTTAATAAATAATAATTACTATAAGTAGACATTTCATAAAATGTGAAAAATTCAATATTTATTTAATTGTTTAATATAAATGTCGAAATTATTTTTCGTGATAAATAAGTATAAATAATATGAAATCAGTCATTTATTCTAACAGAAACATTTTACAATGTTTAACAAACATATAGAAAATGGGTGAAAAATTTTATAGTGATGTTCTGTAACATCGCGAAGGTTTCAATTTTCTTCTTATTTATTTCGCAGTAATGTCAATACGTTCCAGAAATTGTTTTCTTCTTTCGAAAATTTCGAATTTATTGTAGGAATAATTTACATATTATAATGGTATAGTGCTTACAGCAATCCTGTTTGCATAACTTACGTACGAACATAACAGACAGTTTCAAATAGGCCCAGAATTGGTATTCTATTTACTGCAACGATAAATCACTATTAAACATTAGTAATTATAAAATATATGATCAGCAATAACTGTAATTTGATTAACAGAGGTTAGTATTTGAATGGAACAGTATCGGCAGGGTTGCGTTTAACTTATTATTTAATATGTGTGCTCGTTGTGGCAAATGCATCTAATTTAGGATGACTGACAGGTTAATATTGTAACGTCAATACAATATTGTGAATTTTGCTTAGATACAGAGGTGTTTCGATGCGTTACAAAAGTTTTATGCAGCGTTTAGTGTTAATTTTATGATGCCATCAATCGGTAACGCAGCTGAAGGATAAGGAAGCGGTGTAAGAAAACATAAGATGCATAGAGCATTGAAAGACAATCTAAGAATACAAGAAAAACTAAAGTGAAGGGCTACTTAAACTTGTGGACCATTGTTTAATTAAACATAAAGTGTAAAATCAAACAAAGTGAGGTTAGTGTATTTAAGAATTTACATTTATGCAAAAACAATTTAGTTATTAAGGAAAAGCAAACTTATTGAAAACAATTGTAATTTGTTACTAGGACACTAGATGCTGAATTATCATTGCGTATTAGCGAATCCAAATCAGAAGCTGTTTTTAAGATTGGCTCCCAAAAGTTGAATTAATTATTTACATTAAGAGTTATTATTTTATGCCAGTTGTTGGTTTTAGTTAATCACCAGTGTACGTAATCCATTTGTGCGAATTTTCACAGAATTATAAAGTGATATTCAAGAGGGAAGTAATTCTGAAGTTCTCAGTTCGACTTCGGGTCGAGATTTCGGCAAGTTTTGAGGCAACGCCAAGCAAATACCAGTGTGCAGCGTGTATATCGGGCCTTCCTTGTGGTATACACGCAGACTGCAGCAACGGAAAGCACCACAGGAAGAAGTTACGGCCTTAGCGTCCCTAAGAAGTGACCTCCAGTTACGAGGTCCACGAGGTCCACTTTAGAGCTCGATTTGAAACAGCAGGGGACTCCGAAAGGTCTGCAGCATCGTGGTCCAGCTGGGGCAGACATCGTGCGAGGTCCAGAGACAGGTTGCAGCCGCGAGGTGAGTTTCAAAAGGAAATTACAAGCTTGGCGTCTCTTGGTTTTAAGGTGGACGAGCATGGATTCATAAAGCAGGAAGTAATACAGTTGCTAGTTAGCGTCACCTATGGCGTAATACAGATTAGCCCAAACTAATTGATTCATTAATTTGCATTGTGTTTGATTACTTGAAGTGGATTTATTGATTATCGGTCGATTTGCGACCAAATTGCCCTCAATTTTGTGTCTTCGATCAACTCTGTTTACCATGCATTTTAGAGGTTAACTGTAACTCGTTAGAAAGTGGGCATTTGCTATACCAGAGTAAAAGTCATATTGTGTGTAATAATCCAACCCTTCGCGGAGTTCTCACACGCTGGCCGAAGCATTCATTTTAATTTGATTGCCAATAAATAAAATATAAGAAAGGCAATAGATAATTTATTATTGAAATTAATAACACAAATCAGAACATTTTTAATAAGCCCTGAGATCAACGAAAATTATGGTTAAAACTATTTTGTATTTGTGTTGATTATCCCATTTATTTTAATTATTATAATATACAAATTATCATCAGACAAAAGTGGGGTGTCATTTCATACTTGTGCCCAACGTGGGGCGATTTCTAATTAATTAAACAAATTATAATTAATTAATAAAATCAATAACACACCCTAGCTTTGTTCACATTATAATTGTGGGGCAGCAAGTCTTATAAAAGCATTATTTGCGGGTACTCATTGTCAAATAGTGGAAGCGATCTGATTAACGTAAATTTATTATAATATAAAAATTATCGTCAGACAAAGGTGGGGTATTATTTCAATATTTATTACATTGTGCTCTCCGTTTAACCACCTGCCACACCTTAAAATTTAACGAAAAGTAGTTTTTTCTTTATAACTTATATTACAGTGGGCCTAACGAAGTTATAATTATTTAATGATATCCAGGTGAAGGTTTATCAAATATTGTTATATTTTTACCACGAATTTTGAAACCTAATGTAAACCCTACAGTCCACTCCTTTATGCCATCGGTATAATCACTGTCATTCTCTGCTTCTGATTCCTGTGATGGAACTATAAATGCATGAATATTTTAAACCAAGAAATGTTCCATGTTTTTATTTCATTCATTCAAAATTATATTTTCGTAATGATTACAGAAGTTTTGCCACATACCCTGACATCATTAATTAGCAACTATATCAGGTAACTTAATAATGTAACGCTGAGGTTGAGCATTTATGTGTTTATTATAAAAACATCAACGTGGAACATCATTATCCTATAGGAGGGAAAACGCACAGAAACTTTATTTTATAAAATAATAAAGATATTCCAATTATTAAGATAGAAAAAGATACCAAATTTGCACGATGCCAATTTTTATAAAATTAAATATGGAAACTATTTTTTTTTATATTGACTTGCATGTATTTGTTTTTCCAGATTAATAGATGGAAGGCGAACTTCATTTTTAAAATATTTTACTAGTCTTTAAACATCCGCAATTAAAGTACCATCAAGCTTCTGTGGCATTTTTAAACATTCTGTATATACCCATGTATAATAAATTGTAATTTTTATTAACAATATTTGATAGGTATTATATATAAACCATAGTATGTGTTATGTTTTTCGGAGTTTTTCCACTGTCTAGGGTGTAAATCACACAACGTTTCGGGAGTTTTGATCTACTCTCGTCTTCAGGTGTTCTTGGTTAGTCCTGAGGACTGATATTATACGTTTTTCTACGTAAATTTGTGCCTCCCCGAAACGTTGTGTGATTTACACTCTAGACAGTGGAAAAAGTCCAAAAACATATCATAATAGACCACTGCCAAAAAATTACATTCAGAGAACAATAGTATGTGTGTAGCTATTTAATATGGTATTATGTTTTTTCAATCAGATTTCGTATTATTCCTTTCATTGCCTCACTTAATGCTAAATACTGAATATAGGTAGAGGTTCGAATAAAAATGCAACTATCTAATCATTTTCATCACGGTAATGACTGAAATTCAATTTTATTCTAAAAATCAATTTAATACTTTTTAATAATCTCTCTATTTTTATTGTATATACAGGATGAGGAAATATTTTGAGGATGTCTTCAGAAAGTCAAAATAAGAAAAGTAAACCAATATGTTTATGTCTGATTCTCAACCCTTATAGAGAAATTAGAAGAGGGTTATAATTAAGTTTCGCCAATTTACTGAAAACTGGTAAAAGATATTAAAATGAAAATTGACAGTTTTTTCTACCGATAGGAGAGTTTATGAACGAAATGTATTTAAATTGTAGGTGTGGTTTTAATGGAGAGAATTTAGCAACTTCTAATATTATTTACTTTTTTACAGAAAATCTGTTGATTATAAAAATTAAGAGAACTAAAAATGTTTTTAAGTAAAGCAGGCTTTGCATTACACATTCTTTAGTAACCAAATTCTTGTCCGCCAAAAAAATCTAATAGAAACATTTATAGGCGTTGCTAATTTCAACCCCGTAACGCCATGTTAAAAAATTAAAACATTTCTTAAATAAGCCTTTTTATTGGTAGAAAATGTCTGCTGATTTTCAATTTGATATCACGTATCAGTTTTCAGTAAACTGACACAAACCTAATTTTAACCCCCCTCTAATATATTCGTAAGGGTTGAAAATCGGACTTCAACATATTGGTTTATTTTTCTTATTGCGATCTTCTGAATACATCCTCAAAATATTTCCTTCTCCTCCCGACTCACCCTGAATGTTACTTAGCAAGCATTTATTTGTTTTTGTTTAAATTTACTAATAAACATGCTCGTGCTATAGATTTATTAAAAGAGTAAATCCGTTTTCTCTAAAACCCTGGATAATTTTGTTGAAATCTTTATCAATTAAAACAATCCTTATTGGTATCGTTCACATGAATAATACAAATGTCCATCTGATTATAAAATTGTCATTTACACCCTAGCCAGGTAACAAGGCCTAGCTTATCAATTATCAGAACCGTCTATGACTCATTCAAGTCGCTTCAATAAATCATCTATCCCCTGTCGAGAACCTCTACGCGTAGTGATCGGTAGTATAATTTATTTGAGCTAGATGTGTATGATAAGTTGCATAAGCGATTTTTACAAATTTACAAGTGAATCCTACCACCTTACTAACCCGAATTGTGTAAAATAATAGTAGGTTACGTAACAAGTCCGAAAGATCATCTTTACAGAAAGCGTAGACAAATTTCAGGTCTATACCGAAGGCGAGGCCTGTAAGCCTTCAAGTCTTGTAAAGAGCATTTACGGATGAGTTACGTACAATTTTTTTGGAACTCACATTTCTTCTTAATTTTACCTAAATATTGAAACATTACATAACAAAGAAGCATTATACCTTCATACCTAGAGATATTTCTAGTATAGTTCCTTAGTATCCACAGTCAATAAATATTGCTAACCATTCAGAACGTCAATTTTACAAAATAGGTGTTAAGAATCGTTTAGTTATTGGCTGGAAATGTAGCGCCTAAATGTTATGCAACCCAAACTACAAAGCCGCCCTTCCTTTAACGCATGTGCCATTTTAAGGAAGGGTTTCTTAAGTTTGCGGAAGCCAGTTCTACCGCAATGATCTTTTACATTACATGTACCTGTCGTTATTCTTAAGATAGTTTTTGTGTTTTGTTTTAACTTGTGTTTGGTTATTAAACCGACCCTTAAGGGGTGCTTAGACACCGTCCTGTGTTACGATAAATAATTGCTAACAGAACCAACAGCTATCAAAGAGGGTTTTGTAATATGAAATGAAGCCCCTGATTCTTCAAGAAGTATAAGCGATCCAACAATAGGTAAAGAACATTTTTCCGAAATCGTTCTGTAAAAAAATACCTGCCTAAAAATTTAACAGTAATGCACGATTTTCAAGACAGCTGCATAAAAAATAAAATAAATAGTTATGTATGCTACAAGTGAATAAAGAGGAATTTTATCCATAAGGGGAAAACTTGAACTGACAAGGCAAAGCCGAGTGATATAATTTCCCCGAATGGATAAACTCTCTTTATTCATATAGTCTGTTCAGTAAACATAAAAACACAAAGTGGCCTTTGATTTCCAAAATTTCATGAGTGTACTTCCAGAATTTATCTTTGTCTAGGAATGTACTTACAAAAACTTACTAAAAACAAGTTAAGGGTATGACATTTACCTCCTATCTGTCATAAATGTTGTAAATAACAACTTTTAAGATATTATACAAATTCTGTGTTGGATACAAGTGATGTAGCGTTTACTAATAGGCATTATTTTACATTTTATTAAACTTCAGGTGAGAATTTCTAGAGAAATATTCCACTTTGACACTGACAATCAGAAATATTAATTGTCATTTTTTAAATCAAATCTGCCTGTACACAGGCGTGGAAACCTTTTCAAAACAAAATAGAGAATCCCTAGTACAAACATTATATGCTCATGCCAACTTCAAAAAACTTGAAATGTTTTTGTGTTTACTGAATGCCCTATATGTGGCATATCATTTTTTCTTCCAATACCTACATCTTGTTATATAAATAAGTTTTGAAATTGAATAAATAATTTCAAATAAATATCATGTTACCTGTTGTTGTACTAGTTACCACGGTAGCACGTATTTATTTTGTTAGTTGCTAGGAAAAAATACGTGCTTTCTACTAAATGTCTGTATTTAAAGTCTTAGTTTAGTATATGAACAAATATGGTTACCTGTTCATATAAAGTGCTACTTCCTGTTGTCGGTTTTACCCAAAAGCTGATACAGATTTACGTTTTTGCTACAATACCCTCTTGTCAATTTTCATATGAAAGTTATAGAATCGAGTATAGCCCTCACTTACTACCTAGCCTAATTGACAATGGTACACATTTCTAAGTTTCATCATCGCTCGATCTACAACTACGCAATAGTATATTGTATGTTAAGAGCTGAAAGTGCATTCTTGCCGCTTGCGCATGAATATTGCTGGTTGAGACGAAGTCGAAACCAGCAATCATGCAAAAGCGGCAAGCGCACTTTTAGCTCGAAACATACATACTATTTTTTCGACGACTGAGCATATTATTAAAGGAAAATATCAAATTGCATTTTATTGCAAAAATTAATTGACAATCAAGTTAACATTACTCGCGCAGTCTATATGACATGTGACGCGATAGTTTCCACAAATGACGGGCGTTGTCAAGGAAACATTCGGACGTGGCTACCTATTTTGTTCACGCGGAAACCCAAAACGCTCGGCGAGCGGCAAAAAGATGAAAACGCACGCTCAGCGGCAAATGTCAACTTTCTGTTGTCAAATGTCAGTGAGAAAAATCTACTTTCGATGTCAGTCGTCGAAAAAAGAATGAACCCATATATAATTAATGCACAATGTTTCCTCCTCCCAGCAGGCTATATTAGGGTAACATTTTTGTTAGTAAGCAATAACTAGACATGACAAAATTGGATTATGTTAGTTTTAATTTGTGGTTATGATTTTTAAAAGCTTGTACTGTTGTCAGTTACATTTTTTGTTTCGTCCGTAAAATTTTCGACATTTCGGTATTAAACTTGCAACAATGTCAATAAAACAGTTGTAAAAAAGGTCATAGCTTTTCAAGTCACAGTTTGACTTCTTTAAAGAAGAGGGGCATGATCCTACCACATACCACTGCCCTGCCACCCATTTCTAAGAAAATATACTATCTTTCTTAATTATACAAAAATACAATATCCTCTAGTCCTAGTCCATGAGAGTAAAAGGATTGGAGGGAGAGGGAGATCCCAAATTGACTGAGAAGCTTTCGATTGTAAGGGTACCTTTGAATTTACCCCTGAAATTCCTATAAAATGTAAGAGCCTACGTTGTTGAAGCTGTTCTTTGATCTAATCCCTGCTTAACCTGTTAGAACGTATTTTAACTTATACATGTACGTACAAACTATGTAAGCCTAATTCTACAGAGTGGCCAAGATAAAAGAGGTCCCGTGTGAATACAGAAAGGTAAATTAATATTATATTTTTATTTAAAATCTGCAGAACTCTATTTACAACCGTTATTAACAAGTGACAACGCAACACTCAGCAATACACAGTTAACACAAATTGGCCGCTGGACATCACGTGACCCCGCACGAGCGCTCAATATCACTTTCAGTATGGTACATGACACGGGACCTCTTTTATTTTGGCCACCCGGTAACTTGCAACTACTTAACCTACTTAAACTTCCAGTTGTCCTTCACTTCTCTCCGCCTTGCCTGAGGCCGATAGGAAGGGATGGAAATCCGTGAAAAAAACATGTGCTGAAAAGTCAAACCTGAAAGAAACAATTTTCTGAAAATCAAATTGTTGCTTCGTATACTGCCGTGGTGCAATATCAGCACCTATCCCACATTGTGAGGCAGAGACTCGACCTAGATCAACGCCTGGTGTGCTACCTGGGGCGGGATGAAACATAATTTCTTCTCGGGATCTCTACCCTAACACTCTGCTCTCGCACGCCCACCCGATCATCGATTCTCGCGTCTCCCATATCTTCTTTCTTGACTGTCTCATATTTACGGGCTTCGAAGGCGAGTGTTGTAATCATCCAAGTGTAATACAGCCATTATCGTGATACGGCTGTCACGGAAATAGTTGGTCCCGGATGTCATAATAACATCATGACAGTCGTTAGTGGGGTTGGAAGTCCCCATAAAATGTACAGCGACGCCTATAATTGGCATCAAGGCTGTTGGCTGAGTACAAAAATAAAAAAATAAAATAAAAATAAAAATAAAAAAATTATATGCGTGTCAAATACAATATTTTATCTACAGCTATGTATATAGCTGCTTTTTGTATTTGGAGTTGGATATATAATGCACTTATTATTCGACAGTTATAGATAGTAGTATATTATACATTAAGATAGCGAAGCGCAGTATTATAAACTGAGCGCATATTAGATACTGAGCGCTCAGCGCGAAGTATCTAAAGCGCGAAGGTTATAAGAGGATTCGCTACCGTGGTGTATATACAATTTTTTGCACTACCAAACGGCTTAATCCCGTGAGGGGTTGCTAGTCCCCCATCGGGCGCCTCCCCAGGTGGCGGATAGGGAAACGCTCACCAGATATGGTGGGTACCGGAAAAATAAAATACCCGGGGCGGACCAAAACTAGCAGCGACCGAATGACTGCCGGTATAAGTAGTCCCCCTCTGCGAGTCAACAGCTTCGGGTGGATGAGCTAGTATAAGGTAGGGCACTTTCTTGCCCTTGGATTGAGAAATTGATCCTAAAGGCGGATGAACCAATTTTGGTCAACGGCATGGGGATGCAGAAGGCAACGGGAAACCACTGCATTAAATACTTATTAAAGTTTCCTTAGTCAATCATCATGGCTTTTACAAACCAAAACCGCAACTTTACTGATCATGGGACTCGGATACCAAGATCCGGCAGGGGAGGACAACCACAAAACTACAGGCCCTCCTCGGTCGTCAACCTGCGAAATCCCTGTAAGACAATCAAAAGCTCCCAAAGATTAACAGCCGTATTCATAGTCGTTCGCCAGCGGCTCGCCGGCGAACCGCCGGAGTTTCGTTATGAATAGTATGTTGGCGGCACTGTACGTCTATGTCAAATTCGAGGTTAGCAGGTTAGATTTTGTGTCAATTTCTGTCAAAACTGACGGAAAACCTAACCTGATAACCTCGAATTTGACATAGACGTACAGTGCCGCCAACGTACTATTCATAACGAAACTCCGGCGTCTCGCCGGCGAACGACTATGAATACGGATGTAAGAATAGCAACATGCAATGTGCGCAGTATGTTCCAAGCGGGAAAAATCTACAATACCACACGTGAAATGAAAAGACTCGGAATATCAATACTTGGAGTAAGCGAGATGAGGTGGCCTGGCTCAGGTGAGTGCGAAATAGACGAACACTACATTTACTACGCTGGAAATGATGACCCAACTCATTATAATGGAGTTGCAGTTGTTCTAGATAAGACTTTGAGGCATTCAGTAAAATCCTTTATCCCAATGTCAGATCGTGTAATGTTACTTAAGATCAACGCTAGACCTTTCAATATCAATCTAATACGTACATATGCCCCTACATGTGACGGTAGTGAAGAAGAAGTAGAAACATTTTACGAAGAAATTGTAAGATGTTTAGATATAACAAAAAGCTCAGAAGTGACTATCGGGGATTATGGACTAGGAACGCGAAACGATAGAGGGGAAAGACTAGTACAATTTGCGCAGGAACATGACTTAGTGGTAACAAATACGATATTCAAATTACACCCAAGAAGATTGTATACCTGGAAGTCGAACGCAGACAAGGATGATTGCATAATCAGAAACCAAATAGATTTCTTCATGATAAACCAACGTTTCAGAAATATCGTTAAGGCAATAAAAACTTATCCTGCCGCAGACGTATCGTCAGATCACAATCCACTAGTGGCATCCATACAGCTACGTTTAAAAAGAATCTGCAAGGTAACACCAACAAATGAAATAGACCTCGAAAAGCTGAAAGATAAAACCGTAAAAGAGGCCATAATTGAAGAACTGTCAGAAGCCATGCTTAGGAGCAGAAATAATCAGGAAACAACGGAAAACATGTGGCAACAAGTCAAAACATCACTCCTAACGGCAGTCAAAAACAATTGTGAATATAAAACTCAAAAAAAGAAGAAACCTTGGATGACAGAGGAGATCGTGCTACTGATGGACAAAAGGAGAGCAGAGAAAACAAAAGACAAGCAAAAGTATAATGAAATACATAGGACTATTCGCAGAAAAATCAAGGAAGCCAAGGCAACATTTCTAGAGGAAGAATGCAATGAAATAGAAGAACTTCAGGCAAGACATGACACATTTAACCTGCATAGAAAAGTTAAAGAGGCTGCAGGTATCTACAGGAAAAGATACAACGGACTTCTTTATGATTCCACAGGAAATATAATACATGATCCTATTGAACAACTGAAGAGCTGGAAAAACTACGTAAGTGCACTTTATGATGACACTCGTATAGAAATTCCGCCAAACATTAATGCAACAGAAGGACCACCAATCTTAAGAGCCGAAGTTGAAAACGCTTTAAAAAACACCAAAAATAGGAAAGCAACAGGCCCAGATAAAATACCAGTGGAAATACTGAAACTTCTAAGAGGACACAAAGCCCTAGATATATTAACAGATCTCTTCAATATCATATATAACACGGGTATTATACCAGACGACTGGCTTAAATCCATTTTCATCCTCTTGCCAAAAAAGAATTCTCCCAAAACACATAACGGTTATAGGACCATAGCATTGATGAGCCACGTTCTAAAAGTCTTATTCAAAATCCTCCATGCCAGAATTTACAAAAAATGTGAAGAACACCTTAGCGAGACGCAATTCGGCTTTCGCAGCGGACTCGGCACAAGAGAGGCCCTTATGGGACTACATGTTCTAGTGCAAAGATGCCGTGACATCTCAGTCGACGTGTTCGCGTGCTTTATCGACTATGAGAAGGCATTTGACTGCATCAAACACGAACAACTTATAGACATTCTCAGTGAAATCGGACTAGACAGCAAGGATGTTCGAATTATCGCAAACTTATACTGGGGACAAACGGCATCTATCAGAGCAGGAAACAGACGCAGCGAAGAAATACAAATAAAAAAGGGTGTAAGACAGGGCTGTGTCCAGTCACCGGTTTTGTTTAACCTCTACTCAGAAAAAATATTTACAGCGGCTCTGGACAACAGACAGGAAGGAATTGTAATAAACGGCGAGATAATAAACAACCTACGTTACGCTGACGATACTGTGCTTTTAGCAACTAGTGAAGATGAACTGCAGATTCTGGTAGAGAGCGTAAACGAGAAAAGTATGGAAGCAGGGCAAAAGCTGAATGTTAATAAGACTAAGGTAATGGTAATCAGCAGGAATGAGGATCTAAGAGCAAGCATAACGGTTAACGGTAGACAACTAGAACAGGTTGTGAATTACATATATCTGGGATGTTCTATTAATAGTAGCTGGAACAACTCTGCTGAAATCAGAGCAAGAATCGAACAGGCCAGAAACACCTTTAAAAGAATGAAGAAGGTACTGTGTTCTAGGGATTTAAGTCTGAACTTACAACTACGACTGCTTCGATGTTATGTATTCTCGGTCTTACTTTACGGAGTGGAAGCTTGGACCCTCACTGCCTGTACTACTAAAAAAAATAGAAGCATTTGAGATGTGGTGTTATAGGCGTATTCTTAGAATACCTTGGACAGATAGGGTACGCAACACCAACAGATAAGAAAATGAAATGAATCTAAAAGAAAATATAGCTTAATTTTTGAAAAAATCAAGTCAAATACTTAAGGAAGTTACAGAGACAAAACAGAACAACAGAAGTGCATACACGAAATTAGGAAATTAAAGAAGAAAATAAAGAACTGAAGGAAAAATTGGCAGTAGAACTAAAATTGAAAGACAGAAAAAGAAATGGAAAGAATTTCCTCAGAAATATTCTTGAAATAGATACCAAATTTTTGTAACTAGTAGCCATATAACACAACAATGTACAAGAGAATCAAAACGTAGCTAAGTCATTAAATCATATTTTTAACGAAATGTATGTCAAAACAGTGGTGAACAGAATACCTAAACTTTCTCATTTGGTGTGTTAAAAGCCAGGCTTCCGAGTATAAAAGGTTTAAGGTATTAATAGTAATTATTAAAAATTTTAGGATTTAAAGGATATTACTGCAATCACAGTTCGATAGTTCGAATATTTGCAATAAATCGAAGTGTGTCAATTTATTGTAGATCAACATCGACTTATCTGCTATTCTTATTTTTTTCAGGAACTAAACATATGATAACTTATATGTGCAACTTCTTTGAATTATAAATCCAAATGTGTATTTTCATTTTTATCTAATTTTGAAATTGTACGTGCCGTTTAAAGCGTTTGATTCGCCTAAACTTGATATTTTTCTGCAGAATTATATCAAGGATATAATGCACAAAATTCAGTCTACATATTTTTGCGAATCTGAAAAACTTAGTGAACGAAAGCGTTTTTTTTTATAATATGGCCCCAATATAAACTTTTGATAAGCAATTTTCCCACTACTGTACCATTCATGAGGTTGGGATAATAATAAGAATGCACAATTTTCCTCAGTTTCTATGTATTGCAACAATTAGTTTGAAACAATTTTTTGGCTCCGCTTAATTGTTTCGCCAGTTACCAATTTATTTCAGGCCTAACCTGTATATTTTTAGTTGAATTATAAATCCTTTGCATTTCGAATTCTTAAATTTTCCAAAGCAGCTTATTTTGTACCTGGATCGAGTCCTTTCGTTCCCGCGATGCACTTTTGACCCGTGCTATCTGTTATCACAGGCCGTTGTAATGCGAGCTTTCCTTTGGAAACGATTTTTTTTTGCCGAGGCACTTGCTGTCTTCGCTTGAGCCCGCCGTCACCGGCGCGGCTGAGATTTCATTGTTTAAGTCAACCAATTTTTATGAGAATTGTGTTTCTAAGGGCTGATTATGATCAGGTACGATGGCGCTTCTCTGTTTTGTTATTCCCATAGTAATTACATTTTTTCTTAGCTCTTAATTAATATTGTAAAACCGGAAAATTCGATCTGGGACGCTAGGCCGCCGTGCTGCTATAATTTTCGACTCCACCGGATAATGTCCAGTCTTAATGCTTCAACTTGGGAAATGATTATGCTTCGATCACGGGCCCATTAAGGGAACTCCTGGCTGTTTGGTATAGCAACTCCTCACCAGTTTTTCCGTCAGTGATTAGCGAGTGCCAGGAACTCAAGGTTAGTGCCGCCCTTGGCGGTAATCAGTATATTCAAAGCAGATGGTTGTCCCGGCCTTCGAATTGATTTGGCTCAGCTGTTTATAATTATTTTCCGTTAATTATATTTAATATTTGGAATTTGAATTCCGAAACCAAAAATTCGCATTTACAATCACTGTCATTACTTTATTATATAGTTTAATTTAATTCATGCCTTTGTTTTATATTTATCTGGATATTATTATATTTAATCTTGATCAATATTTAAAGCTACAATTTTGATGTGTATTGACCCTTTGTAAAAGGTGCATTCACGCCTTTTTTATTTCAATAGCCTAAACAGAAAGGTTTTATCAAATGACTGAGGTATGCATATGCCACGATTGATTTGAAGTTACAGTTACTAGAATAACCCAAAAGGGGTTTTTGATTTTTATGCGTGTCGCAACCTTCAGTTAATGTACACCACCTTGTCTTGACTTTAATTGCATTTTAATTATTCGGTTTATTTATTATTGATTCTACAAGACCATTTATTAATTATTAATTAAACGCTAGTCACTTGTAGTTCATTTGAATTCTTTGAAATCCTTTGATTTCTGGCGCCCATTTCCTTTCCTTTTTTGAAGACATTCCAGGGTACACAGCTGATGATTTGAACCTACGATTCAAGACCGCCGAAATTGAGTTAGCTCGGCCATCGCGGTAAGTAAAGAGTTTTCAGAGCTGCCGTGGTGTATAAACTGTAGGGGGGGTTGATCTGCGATTTTTCCTTACTACCATTGCTTAATTTTATTAATTAATTACAGGTCGGCTTCTTTATCGTTTCAAGTTCAGGAACTATTATAGAAACCTTTGTATAATAGCAATTATTAATATCAAATTCAAAATTTTACAAGTAAACACAAAATTATTAAATTTATGAATCTCCTTTTTACATTATTATTTTACTAATTTTCTTTACCCATGGTATAGTCAGTAATAATATCACAAGAGCATAAAAATAATCGATTATTTTACTTCCCGACCAACGAGATGTATTCTGCGAAAAATCACGAGTGATCTTTTAAGGAATACTTCGACGTGGTGAGAAGTAATCGATTATTTTTGATGATCGAGTGATATTCGTTACGATTATATAGTGACTGGAAAATTAATTAAACAAGAAAAAAATCATACATTCTTGGCTCATATTTTAAGATTATTTTCGTTCATATGTCCTTTAAGTGGAATTCCCAGTATGTTATGGCATTTTTTGAAAAGCCAGTTCAAGATAAAAAGGCCTATATATATATATATACAGGGTGTTTCAGAATAACTGTTCCTAATTCTCAGAATTGAGAGAGGGTATGTTATTCATCACTTTTTAATAATAAACTAGTGTTCGGAAATACTTCCGTTTCGAGATAATACGAGATTAACGAATTGAGTAGTTGAAATAATCTCAATGTGAAAAGTAACGATTTTATTGATTTCTAGCGGTTGCAATTTTTATTAGTATTTAAAAAATGGTATGTATTACACAAAAATTATAAGAATTGTTCAAAATTATGGCCGCCATTGTCGACACACAAGGTATAACGATGTGTGATTGACCGACGAATTCTTCGAAATATCTGCGGACGATCACGAATGTCATCAAAAGCAAGAATAATTCGAGCCACTAACTCCTCTGCTGTATCCACAGGTGTCGCATAGACGAGTGATTTAATATGGCCCCAAATACAAAAGTTAATTAGAGTCATATCTGGCGAACGTGCAGGCCAAAGAATAGGACATTGTCTCCTAATCCATCGGTTTCGAAATTGTGCATTTAAATAATCTCGAACATTTAAACCGAAATAGCGCACCATCATGTTGAAAGACTCAATTCCTTAATGTCGTATTATCTCGAAACGGAAGTATTTCCGAACACTAGTGTATTATTAAAAAGTGTTGAATAACATGCCCTCTCTCAATTCTGAGAATTAGGAACAGTTATTCTGAAACACCCTGTATATTTCGCCACGTATGGAATCTAAACTACAAGAACTTTTTGTCTGTGAAAACAACATGCCAATATCTTGACTACAAGCATTGATTAAATGAGTTATTAATCAATGCTACAAGCTTTTGAAGTGGATCACTTTTGTGCAGTTTTATTTGGGTTTTATCGCAGGCGCGATTAAATTAGGCCCGTTCGCCTCTGATGCGTATCGCCAGCTGTATGTCTTTGGGCATGATGGTCACCCTCTTGGCATGGATGGCGCACAGATTGGTGTCCTCGAAGAGGCCGACCAGGTACGCCTCGCTCGCCTCCTGGAGCGCCATGACGGCGGAGCTCTGGAATCGCAGGTCGGTCTTGAAGTCCTGGGCGATCTCGCGGACCAGACGCTGGAAGGGCAGCTTGCGAATGAGGAGCTCGGTGGATTTCTGGTAGCGCCTGATCTCGCGGAGGGCGACGGTACCGGGCCTTCTGGGGCTTCTTGACGCCGCCGGTCGCGGGAGCGCTCTTCCTCGCCGCCTTAGTAGCGAGCTGTTTGCGCGGGGCCTTGCCTCCGGTAGATTTACGAGCCGTCTGCTTGGTACGGGCCATGGCGAATAGAGTAAAACGGTAAAGTTCTCTTGCGACTTGCACGGACAGAGCTGGAACGAAGATGTAACCGGGTGACAATGAGAACATAACCATGCTTATTTATATTTTCTTTATTTATGAATCGATTTAGATAAAATTTTATATGAAGATACTAGAGATAATTTCTGATTGACCGATCAATATAGTTAAAATGGCCGACTTCCGGTTTCACCGGAAATGATACAAACTTTGATTTTTTAAATGGATCACCTTGTACATTTTATGTTTTTCGGAATGTGCAAGTAAAATTACATAAACTAGTCTCACCAAATTTTCATTTTTTCAAACAAAAAAATTGTTTTGACAACTTTTATTTTTTACGATAGAAGGCTGTGACTTGAAAAAATATGTTCTAATTGACTCTAGCAACTAATTATAATAGCTATTTTATCAAAAAGTCAATAACAAGGTCTGCCATTAAACAGCAAATTTAATTACCAATCTAACTATATGCATCATGCACTACTTTATTCTTATCTAAATTGAAGAATAATTAATGAATTATTTTTTTAAATATTTCTGTTCAATACCTAACCAAATTCGGCAGCACTATTGTATGTAATTTGAGTTGTAGATTGCGAAAAACAAAATATATAGGATGATCCATTTAAAAAATCAATGTGTTATTTCCGGCGAAACCGGAAATCGGCCATTTTGATTTTGATTATACTTGTATGTCAATCCGAAATCATGTCTAGTATCCTTGTATCAAATTTCATCCAAACTCATTTATAAGTAACGGTGATAGAGGCATGGCCCTGGTCTCATTGGTATATACAGTGTGGTCCATTAAGTGTGCAACAAATGGAACATTTTTTTATTAGTTGTACAACCGAATTTTAAATACCGTCACAACTTCGTGTATGTTCGATAACCATATCAGATGCATTTAGAATGGCTCCAAATCAAACAGCATACAGGGCAGGACAAAACATTTGAAATTTATTCAAGAATAAAGTTACCTTACTTCAAAAAATATTGCAAAATGTTATTGAGGACAGTCAGGGCCTCCTATTCAAATGTTGATTCTTTTTTGGAAAGTTTTGTATTAGCCCCGTATGATACATATTTTTATTATTCTGATTTTATTGAGAGTTTTTTTTATATGTAAATTATTATTAGTAAAGCATTTACCTTGTTAAAAAGAATATTTGCGAAATTCTTAAGTTCTGTTAAATATCGTTGCAACAAACATGAAGTGGACGGTTACCTAAAAAATATAAATCCAAGTAAATTTTACAAATACGCTTCAAGTTGCTAAAAGTTATTTAAAAGTAATGTGGTTGTGGCTATTTTAAATACATATAAAATCAGAATAATAAAAATATGTATCATACGCGGGTAATACATAATTTTCCAAAAAAGAATAAAATTTCGAATAGGAGGCCGTGACTTTGTATTTGAGCAGAACTTTTGATTCTAAACAACTTTTCTCAATAAAATTTTGCTATATTTTTTTTAAATAAGGGGACTTTATTCTTTCACCAAATTCATATTTTTTGTCCTGCCCTGTATCCTGTTTGACTTGAAGCCATTCTAAGGGCATCTGATATGATTATCGAACATGCACTAACTTTTGGCGGTATATAAATTTCGGTTGTACAACTAATAACAAAATGTCCCATTTGTTGCACACTTAATGGACCACACTGTATATATATAATTTTATATCAATTTGATCAGCATTGAAATGGTTTTGTAAAAATGCCATAATATACTTGGCATTCCATTTGAAAAAACATGTTTAGTGCAACATCCTATAGTATAAACGAAAATATTTTTAAAGTGTGCACACAGAGTATACCTACCTGCCTATTATCCTGTCTTGTGCTTGAGGGAGGAGGTATTTCAATCTATTTTCACAAAAATCTATTTCTTGGAATATCTAAGGCAACTGGTAAATATGTAAAACTTTTAGATAAATCACACTTCTCTATATTTAACTGCGTTCTAAATAATTTTCTTTTTTCCTCTACATTCCTATTTTCAGGATTGATATTTCTAGTAACCAACTCCCAGTCTAATTCATCTGAGGTTAAGTAATTTACTTTTATTATACTGATGTGATTACAATGCAATCAATGAACTGTATGACTGAATACAATACAACCTAACAGTAATTGCTAAGTTCAGGAACTATACTCTTTATGAATAATGAAGCATTAACTTTTTATTGTAATGGTCCCTTTTACTCGAGCCTCCACGTTGTGTCGTCATTTACGTGTACCCCCGTTTTATAACTTACCTTGGAAGGCTCACGCGTCTCCGACTTGCTCAATACACGGCTGCTATTAGGGTGGGCTTTTAGTTTGCTTCACTTTCTCATAAAGGTATTAGTTCAGTAATAAGAAGAAATGGGCGCCATAACTTTATTGTCAAGTGTTAATTTTTTTTTAATACTTACAATTGGTTGTATACTCAATCTTACAATTCATTAATTATCTTTCATTAATTAAAGTTTATGCCTTTTTGCTATTACACATGTTATGCAATTCCTACCTAATTTCAGTTTATATCTGACAAGTTAGAAATGTCATTAATTATTAGTTTTAGTTAATTAACCTGTGATTATCCTGGAGATTTCTTATACTTATCTAACTAACAATCTCTTTCGCATTAGATGAAAATATAAAGAGCTCTCTATACCTTCGCAATCCTCTTTCTAACACTTTAATCCCAATTAACAATCTATATTTAGTTTAAGTTATTCCAGGGAGTATAAGAACAGTCCCTTATGGTTAAAAGCTTACTACATGACAATTGATATATACTCACTTGACAGCTGCCAAACTGCTCAAGTCCCCGTTCAGGATTATTAGGAGGTAAGTAACAATTCTTTTACTTTGAAACTAGTTTGTTATCTATTAGCATCATGGCTTATGCCCTTATTTAACGATATCCAAGCTATGACGGTGGTCTAATTATATAAACAATCTCTAACCAATGTTAACTCATTTAGGATTAACATACGGTTAATGCAGAGAACCCTTGAATCTGGAGCTCTTCATCTTCCCAATATTAAGAACAAAACCCCATCGTCGAACCAAAGAAGCGGCCTTTGATTGGTGAGTAATCTTCTAACAATTAATAAGTTTTTTACCAAAGTTTTCCGTCCTCGTTTATTTCTCCCCTTGCGTCCAGCAATCATCTCGGAGCACATCAATACACCCCTCCATGATGAACATAGAACTAACCAGGAGCTGGGAACTAGCGAGGAGGCCTAAGAGCTGAACCAAGGAAAACCCCCTGATTAAGATTTGTATGTATTAGCTTCCTAGTTACCTACCAGTTAAATAATAACTGCCCTTTTCAGAAAGAAAATGTTCATTGGATTTATCCTATCTGCCTGAAAAATTATTATATCTTAATATAATGTTGAATTTATTGATTAAAGACTTACTATTTTCTTTGTATCCTTCTTAAGCTAGGATTTATAAGTAGTATCGCTTCTCGTCCACTCAGAGAAGCTTCTTTCTGCTTTCTCAACCAAACAGGAAGTAATAATTTTTGTTATTTATTGTTTTAATAATATAACCACGAGCCTTCTAAAATATTTACTCTTGATTTAATAAAAGGGTAGGCAACCCCTTATACTGATTCTGCACTTTAAGTTGCCTATCTATCAGGTTTTAATAATACCTAGCGGTATCCTTGTAGTAGTTAAGCTATGTACTGCTACAGTAAACAAAAATTGAAGCTTGCCGCTATTGTTTTTTTTACAATAACAAAATTACCAGTTTGACCTAGTATGGCGGCCCTTTATACCCTTCCTATCAGAATGGCACAAAATTTTCGTCTGGGTTTAGGGACCTTATCTATCGATTAAAAGCAAAATTAGCCTTGCCGCTTTAAAAAAATATATTTAATTTTATTAACAATTTTCCAAAGCCGCCGTTAATATTTGTAACCGCAGTTCTGCTGCCATACTTGCGTTTTTGACACCTACTTGGGCAATATAAAAAGGTTTACTACCTCCCGAGCTTGCCGCTATGACTAGTAATTCGGGTGTTATGGGCTCTTGGTCTATAAGATTCCATTTACTAGTTTCTACTCAGAGATTAGTTTATTATTACACATTATAAATTAGTTCTAAGAGTTCATTTTTCTTTATAAGCAGTTTTTATACTTTTAGGAGAAATATACTTTTATTTTAAGCCTAATTTATTACTTTTACTGCCACATACCAGTGAATGTTGCTTTTTCTAGTAATTGCTAGCATTAACTAGTAAAAGTCAACAAAGACTGCAACGAAAACAACAATCACTACTGCAACTAGTAACTGCTAGCTTCTGCGAGTAAATATTAGCATTAACTGAACTTCCAGCTTTTACTGTAACATATACAAGTCATAAGGAAGGATATTTCGAAATTCAACCCCATGGGTAAAATGCGGGGTTCCAATTTTGTATGGAAAAATAATATTAAATAGACATTTCGACTTGAAACTTCGTAGGAGTACTCCTAAAAACAAACAAGCAAACACGTATTTCGTGATTTCCCTAAAATCAACTCCTTATTTATTTATTTCATTTATTTCATTCGCACTCAGCCAACAGCCGTTAGGCCAATTATAGGCGTCGCTGTGCAGTTATGAGGACTTCCAACCCCACTAACGACTGTCATGATGTTGTATGACCGCCGAGGGGGTGAAATGGGGTAAATAAGCCTAAAAATCGATATGGGTGTCGTTATTCAGGTTTTTTGGGACGATGATTGCGAAAATGGCATTTATTTTTAAGTCCAAGACGGTGGACATGACATACATTTAAAACCCTATAATGGTGAAACGGGGTTTCAGAGTTTGTATTGGAAAACAGTATTAAACAGACTTTTCAATTCGAACCTTCGTAGGTGTACCTCAGTCAAAAAATAAGTACTTATTTTGATAAAATCTACCCCTTAGAATAGAATAAAGGGGATAATTATATATTTTCGCTTTAAAGTTGCCCTATTTCCGTAAATTTACCTAATCTATATATACAAAAGCAAAATACCACTCACTGATTAATCACGAAATCTCAGAAAGTATAAATGCTACAAACTTGAAATTTGTCAGGCAGATTTCCCATAGGGAATAGGCATCCTATAAGAAAGGATTTTTGAAAATTCAACCCCTAAAGGGGTAAAAAAGTGGTTGGAATTGTCAAAGATCAGTTTTTGGAAATTTGTCCCCTGAAGATGAAAATAGGAGATGACGGGTCGGGACGGGACGGGAAGGGACGGGACGGAACGGGACGAGAAGGGACAGGCGGGACGGGACGGGACGGGACTGGACGGGAAGGGAAGGGAAGGGATGGGATGGGATGGGAAGGGAGGTGAGGGAACGGGACGGGACGAAACGGGACAGGACGGGACGGGACGGAGACGGGGAAAGAAACTAGTACGGGTACGGGGATGGGATGGGATGGGATGACAGAAAATAATTAGTCATTATTTAATACACAAATAACGAACCTCGCTCGTACGAAGTTGCGGGTAACAGCTAGTCTTATATATATAAAGAAAAGTCCTGACTCACTCACTGACTCACCAACTCCCAGCCGAACCCTTGGACCTAGAAAGCTGAAATTTTGCCTAGAGGTTCCCTTTATGATGTATACAAGGAATAAAGAAGAATATTTCGAAATTCAAACCCTAAAGGGGTAAAATGGGGGTTGCAATTTTGTATGGAAAAATAATATTAAATAGACATTTCGACTTGAAACTTCGTAGGAGTACTCCTAAAAACAAATAAGCAAACACGTATTTCGTGATTTTCCGAAGATCAACCCTGTTAAGGACTTTATAAACTTTTGCCGCCTCTCTTGCATTCTGAATTCATACTGTGCGCAGTAGACTCCCGTGTGGGTCCGATTCCAAAAACTCACTTACGTTCCTTCTGTCAACGTGGCAGCATGCGAACCGGTCTGCACTCCGAAAGCTAATTCTTTTGTAAATGTTTAAATATTTGTGTTCAATGTGTTGTTTATTGCTAATAAAGTAACATATTTCCGGCTTTCAACGAGTGTATTTATTCAGTGAGACCTACAATTCATACAGTCCACAAATTCCAAGGCGAGCTGGCAATCAGGATTTTTCCAAATAACGGAAAACTGAGAAGGCTCCACAACATTGGTCCTACAGAGCCAGGATTAAACCACATTAGGTCATTGCGAGTCCAATCAACAGCGACAGCATTCGACAACATTGGTCATTGGCAAGTACAAGCAGTTTCAATCGTGTTAAATTCATTCCTAGCGAGAGGAAGGAAGACAGCATACGGTGCTATCAACGTGAGAGCGAGATAGCCAAACGCCGAGTTTGGCGCCAAGTTCGTGCACGTGGGCATTGCAGCTGCAGGCGAGACGGTAGTACGAACCACAGCAACGAGGAAAACCGGCAAGGCGGCACATACACCAATATCAATGTAAGCCTAATTTCCTATTTTTGTGATTTCCTATGCATGAATATTTGGTTTTCTATCATCTGTGTTATACATGTGCATAATTTCAGCTGCGTATTATTGCGTAAACAAATGGTTTATGATTCATATAAACATTTTAATTGCGTGAAATGCCAAGCTATTACGTTTGTTAGCGATATCCCCTGCAGGTTTCATACTGCAGTCGAAGCAGTCACAGGTGAATCATCTCGCGTTGTACCAGGGTTGTTTTCTGCGTCATTAGCGACAGGTTTCTCGCGTTGTTATCAAGCGCTGTCTGCGTTGTAAACAAAATTCGCGCCAGAGGCGTGCGAAAGGTTTTATCATTAAAGAATATTTCAGATTCTGCAAGTAGTAAGGCTACCACGCGTAGCATCTTGCCTGAAATATCACAGATAGTTGACCCGTTGGGTCCGCGTACCAGAAGCGTACAAAATTCACGCCAGTGGCGTACGAAAAGTTAGTTCTATCCGTTAAATTGTTTTAATTTCAACAATTATGGATCCACTTGTAAGAGTACGAGGCTCTATCAAGGGCAAGCTTACGCGCTTCGTAAGTCACGTGCAATCTTTGCAAACAATTCATGATGAAGATCAATTTTTACCTAGTACTCAAATTATTGAATTGCAAAAAAGATTGGATGCTATAGCCACCGTGTTATCAGAATATTATGAGGTTCATGAACAAATTTTAGACACCAGTAAGGATACAGAATCTGAAATGCAGCAACAAGTCGAATTTGAAAACTCTTATTTTCGTGCAATCTCACAAGCCGAATATTTGATTAATGAATGCAACAAGCAATCTGATGTTGCACCAGATCGTTCTGGATCTCCTAACGGTAGCGTAAGATCAACGCATTCAAATTGCAGTTCACATTGCAATAATCGAGCTGTACGCCTTCCTGCCATTTCGATTCCCAAATATTCAGGGAACGTGTCAGAATGGCTGGAATTTCGTGAGATTTTTATTAGTTTAATTCATGAGAATCAAGCGTTAACTAATATTCAAAAGCTGCATTACTTAAAGGCTAGTTTACAGGGTGATGCAAGCCAAATTATAAAAAGTTTAGAGTTTACTGCGAGTAATTATACTCTAGCTTGGGATGCATTGTGCAATCGATACAATGATCCAAAAATTCTGGTTCATAACCACCTCAAGGCTATTTTTGAACTTGAATCTTGCAGTAAGGAATCTGCAACTAAATTACGTACGATTAGCGATATGTTATTCAAACATTTTGCAGCAATCAAATCATTAGCTACCGAAAGCGAGCTTCTTGATTTTGTTATAATTTATGTAGTTTCTAAAAAACTGGACCCCACTACATTTCGTGAATGGGAGGTCCTTAGAAACCGGTCAAGTTCTGACCTGCCTAATCTTGATGAGTTCAAGGAATTCTTACAAAATACAGCAAATCTTCTAGAAACTCTAGAGGTAAAAGATAGCAAGCTTGTACCCGAAAGGTCTTCCAAGGTACATTCTAAATCATTTGTGTCGGGTACCCCTTCGTGTCCACTTTGTAAAGGATCTCATTCCTTGTACAAATGCGATAAGTTTGTCAAGCTGTCTGTTCTTGACAGAAAGTCAAAGGCAAAAGAGCTCCGCGTATGCTTTAATTGCCTAACTCAGGGTCACCTTGCGAGCCTTTGTAGCTCCAAATATACGTGTAGAAAGTGCAAATCAAGGCACAACACACTTCTTCATGAGGATAAACCTCAAAATGCTTCTTCTAGTCAACCAGGATCTGCGATGTCGGCAGAAACCCCTGTTGAGCTAAATCAATCGATTTCTGCATTCTGTTCGAATGCTTTGCAGGTACTCTTACCTACGGCTACCGCTAAACTCATCGCTGATGATGGTACGCCTCATGTTGTGCGAATCCTGTTGGATTCCGGTTCCCAATCGAACTTTATACGTTCAGATTTGTGTAAAAGGTTGAAGCTTCCAATTCGCGAAGTCAACGTTACTGTTTCTGGCTTAAGTAAAGCCACTTCTCAAATCAAGGCTAGGTGTGATATCAAGCTGCAAGCCCCTCACACTTCATACGGCATTGGCCTATCCTGTCTTGTTCTCGATGAGATTACGGGTGTTACCCCAAGTTTTCGCGTCCAGCGAAACAGCTTCAAGGTTCCTGATAACATCAAGTTATCAGATCTGCCCTATGACCAACCGGGCACCATCGACATTCTGATTGGTTCGCCCATTTTCTGGCAGCTCCTTTGTATTGGACAAATTGGTCTAGGCCCAAATCTTCCTATCCTCCAAAAAACTCGTTTTGGGTGGATTGTTTCTGGCCCTACAGGCCCCCCTTCTGCGTACCCTGTACAGTGCAATCTTAGCACGATCGAGGATGCTTCTGATCCCATTGCTAGGTTTTGGCAACTCGAACATTACCCAGAGGAAAAGGTCCGCACAAATGAAGAAAACGCCTGTGAGGCACATTTCGTGCAAAATACGCAACGAGAAGCGAATGGTCGATTCGTTGTCTCTATCCCTTTCAAGAAGCCTGTAGAGGTACTGGGCGATTCATTGCAAATCGCTCAGAAAAGATTCTTATCAGTAGAGAATATTTCAGATTCTGCAAGTAGTAAGGCTACCACGCGTAGCATCTTGCCTGAAATATCCGAGATTTCAGATTCTACAAGTAGTAAGGCTACCAATCGTAGCAGCTTGTCTGAAATTTCCCAGATAGTTGACCCGCTGGGTCTGTCAAGCCTTTGGTGGCACGGTCCCACCTGGCTAAGCGAAAGTGAGGCATCTTGGCCTACTTCCATGTTCAATATTTCAGATTCTACAAGTGGTAAGGCTACCAATCGTAGCAGCTTGTCTGAAATATCCCATACTTCAAATTCTACAAGTAGTAAGGCTACCAATCGTAGCAGCTTGTCTGAAACTTTCCAGATAGTTGACCCGCTGGTTCTGTCAAGCCTTTGGTGGCACGGTCCCACCTGGCTAAGCGAAAGTGAGGCATCTTGGCCTACTTCCATGTTCAATATTTCAAATTCTACAAGTGGTGAGGCTACCAAGCGTAGCATCTTGTCTGAAAGATCGCAGATATTTGACCCGCTGGGTCTGTTAAGCCTTTGGTGGCATGGTCCCACCTGGCTAAGCGAAGGCGAGGCATCTTGGCCTACTTCCAAACATGTTCGTGCTGAGCTTCCAGAATTCAAAAAAGAAGTTCAGAGTCTTCCTGTAACCTCTGTTGAACCATTTCCGTTCAATCAGTATTCAAGCTTCGCTCGCTTACAACGAGTTACAGCTTATTGTTTTGTCACAAAGGCAGTGCACCTTGAATTGGTCGCTGATCTTTCTACTGAAACCTTCTTAATGGCTTTTCGCCGGTTTGTGGCTCGACGAGGCAAACCGCTCCATGTCTATTCTGACAACGGCACTAACTTTGTAGGCGCTAATTCCGAGTTAATCGAATTAGGCAATTTTCTCGCGGAACAAAACCCTTCTATTTCCGAATCAGTCGCGAACGACGGAGTAGCTTGGCATTTTATACCCGCGCACAGTCCCCACTTTGGCGGATTGTGGGAGGCCGGAATCAAGTCCTCCAAACATCACATACGTCGCGTTATAGGTAACGCTAGTCTAAATTATGATGAATTTAGCACTTTGTTAGCACAGGTGGAAGCGACCTTAAACTCCCGACCCCTGTCCCCTTTGTCCTCTGATCCAAACGACCTTCAGCCTTTGACTCCTGCTCATTTCCTGATTGGTCGTCCGTTGGTGTCACTGCCTGATCCCAACGTTACTGAGATAGTCGAGTCTCGGCTGTCTAAATACCAGAGAATACAACAACTTCACCAGAATGTGTGGAAGAGATGGAGTAAAGAGTACATCTCGGAACTCCAACAGCGCACCAAATGGCGCACGCATCTTTCGGACCTCCAGCCTGGTTCCATGGTCCTCATCAAGGATGACAATCTACCCCCTCTGAAGTGGAGGTTAGGCCGGGTCACCGAGCTGCACCCTGGCCTTGACGGCGTTACGCGTGTGGCGTCAGTGAACACTGTGTCGGGGATCGTGAAGCGATCCTTCGCCAAATTGTGCCCGCTACCTAGTGTTGTGAACTAGTGCGTTAGCGTTCAGCGCAGTTTTCGTAAAGCCTTTTGGCTCCCCATTGTTCGGGTTTTCTTGTACTAGATTAAGATCCATGTACTATTATGCTTTGTATATATGTGTGTGTTCATGTTACATGTTTTACTCTAGCTTTTACATGTCAACTCTGTACTGTTTTATTTGAAAGGTTACCCTTTCCAAGGCGGGCGGTATGTTAAGGACTTTATAAACTTTTGCCGCCTCTCTTGCATTCTGAATTCATACTGTGCGCAGTAGACTGTCAAGCGGGCTTTGCCTCGCCGTTCACCGCACTTACGTTCCATCTGTCAACGTGGCAGCATGCGAACCGGTCCGCACTCCGAAAGCTAATTCTTTGTAAATGTTCAAACGTTCAATGTGTTGTTTATTGCTAATAAAGTAACATATTTCCGGCTTTTCAACGTGTGTATAATTCAGTGAAACCTACAATTCATACAGTCCACAAATTCCAAGGCGAGCTGGCAATCAGGAATTTTCCAAATAACGGAAAACTGAGAAGGCTCCACAACATGTATTATTCCTAAAATTAACATATATTGCTGTGCACTTTTCTTGATTTTCAATCATACGGTATGAATATTAGTCACCAATATTTATAACAGCCTAGTCTGTGGCAGTTTTGTCATTATCCAAGCGTATTTGGATATCCAATAGAAACAAATTAAAAAATTATCTAACCACTCCAATATGCATAAAAATACAAATAATTTATTGGAAAATTTTCTTCATAAATTTGTAAATGGATTCCATGGCTAACAATTAAAAAAGTAGAGATAATTAAAAATTCTGACAGACAGTTCTTACGCAAATATACAGATTATTCAAATTACTTATAGAGTTATAATTAAAGCTTAGAGCCCGACATTTTAAGTCCTACTTCATTCCACACTATTTCCTTCTTAGTAGTGGAAATTATTTTTTCCATTGGCGTTATCTTGGACGTGTATAAAATTTGATGTTATATTATCGAGAAATCACGTGACAACTGTTCTGATCTCCTAGTCTTAAGTGTCACTGTCGCAGTCTGAAGCGCATTCACTTCCGGCACATCGAGTTTACGCTAGAGTTTGTAGCAATACGTATGTGGCATGTTTCCATGTTCGTTAAAAAGCATTTCCCAATTTGTAGCGATGTTTTTCAAATGTTCAGAACATAAAACTGAACGATTTGAATCTTTATAAAGGACTTTAGATGTAATATAGAATAAAAACAAAATGTCCAAATTTGTAATATTTATTATGAGCAACCACGTATGTATTTGTCTTCAAATATGCAGTTTCATACAAAAATATGCTCTGATTTGAACCGCAATGAAACAAAAATACCAGTGTGAGCGATGTAAACAGCAATTCCAAATGCCATGCACATAATTCCGCCGTTTTTCCGACACTGTCACGAATTTGTAAACTTAATGACAACAATAATAATCCGAGCGGGCATCTTTACATAGTTCCTGCGGCACGGCGCAAAAACGGACGATTTGTTTTTTTGCTGCAAAACCAGCTGCTGAAACGCAGCGCAGCGCAATTGGGTCAAAAGCCCAGTTTCGCCAAAAGCGCGTTTTTCTCAATCCGCTCGTTTGTACTACGAAAACAAAAATAAACTCTAAATATAGACAGCCGTAAGCAAAGGATGGACCTAACCGCGGATTAGCGTATTTATAGTTGTTGTGGTCTCATTATTAAGTGGTCATTCTCGCTGCCACCATTCGACAGAAGCATTGCACGGCATGTTCCCGATTGTTAAACAAGAATTACATTCTAATTACAACTATCGCTGGAGTTGCCAGAACGATGCCGCATTTTGTAAAAAGCATCGCGCAATTCCAGGTGTGAATTTCATGCACACGGGATAACTCGCTGCTATTCAGGTTCTATTTTGCTCGTCGCTAATTAGGGCTTATTATTGTCGAGGCAGGAAGATGGTAGAACGCTGCATTTATGGCTACCACGAGACTGCAAAATTCCGACGATTTAATATCCGTAAAATAATTTCGAGGCTGCATATCTAACCTTGCGTCTCATGGGCAAATATTGTGCGCTGGACAATTTGATGAAATAATTACGTGTCACAATTCGTATAATTCGCATAGGTAGTCGCGTAACTGGAACTTCCTGCCAAAATTACGGTGAAGAAAGCACAACGTTATTGAACAACTCAAAACTGCAAAATCCTCTACACACTTTTGTCGAGTGTATTACACATCCTTGATTTCAACTTCAATATAACTATAATCGTTCTAATTAGAACACATATTTCAGTAACTTTTAGTAAGAGCCAGTGTAAAGGCTCAGCGATGTCATAATCCTTCAAAGAATTTCGAAATACAGGGCTGCTCCATTGAAAGACAAACAGGCAGGTAAGAGCCTGCCAAACTCCCACTTCTTTGACACAGTCGCATCCGTACTTGCTGTGGATGTCCATGTGATAGATTTATATCAATACATGTTTACATATACCCAGTTTGTTAAATTTCTGCGTTACTTTATTTATTTAATTGTCAGTGTTCCAACAAGCCACTTAGATCAGTATTAACAATTTTCATTGGTAAGCTGCTACAAGGTTAAAACAGCTTCTTATACAGTGTGTCCGCGGACTGAGTTCACATACGGTGTAAATAATAAAAAATATTCGAATTACAAGCTGATATTCTAGGATTTGCTCCTGCTGGTTCTCAAACCAAAATTTTGAGAAAATCAATCAAATTAATTAATATATAGGATGTTTTTCGATCGATTTTAAAAAAATGGCCAAGAGTAAACTACCTTTATTAGAAGAGATAACAAAACAAAGTATTAAGAAAAGTTGTTTAGAATTAAGAGCGATGGCAGACTCTCAATTTTCGGACAAATCGGCCTACTTTTTTTATTTTTTTAAAATTTTTTATACCAACATACCTTTTATCGTAGCTGTAGGAGGCACTCTATTATTTTTTAACATCTTAGTTCCTGAATCAGTTAGAGTGCCTCCTACAGCCACGATAAAAAGTATGTTTGTAAAAAAACCAAAAAATATGTAAAAAAATCAAAGTAGGCCGATTTGTTTGAAAATTGAGAGTCTGCCATAGCTCTTAATTCTAAACAACTTTTCTTAATACTTTGTTTTGTTATTTCTTCTAATAAAGGTAGTTTACTCTTGGCCATTTTTTAAAAATCGATTCGGAAAACATGCTGTAGATTAGTTAATTTGATTGATTTTCTCAAAATCTTGGTTTGAAATTGAGAACAAGCAGGAGCGAATCCTAGAATATCAGCTTCCAAGTCGAATATTTTTTATTATTTACACCTTTTGTGAACTCAATCCGCGGACACACTGTATATAGTTTACAACGTCAAATATTTTTATAATAAATCTTAACAGAATAAAACCTACAGTAAAGTTATCCCTTTGTTTTGTAAGAAGCGAACATCTATTATTATGTTAACGGTATTTGGTCCAGGTACATTTAACCTCAGTACCAGTCTTTAAATATACAGTCAATTTAGTTTAAGCATCGAACTACGACCAATGTGCATGGGTTTCCGTAATCTGTAAATCGAGGGTCCTACTGTATAGATTTTGCAAGCCTCGCCGGAATCAATTGGGAAAAGCCGAAACGGCATACTAAGTGCGACAAGCGTAAGCAAGACGATCAGATCAGCATTAGCGTTACTAATTTTAAAAGGAACAGAGTGGTCCTTCGCGCTACTTAATTGGGCCAACGCATAAAAATGCATTTCAGTAAGAGGCGATGGAATTACGCCTCGGCCTCCAAAAATTGGTTCGAATCACATCCCTGCGTAATTTTGCGGGTTCTAAAATAATAAGCGGCTCTGTATACAAGCCGACAGCATCTTCAGTCAGGTGTAAAACTTACAGAGAAGAGTTCACGCCGTCAAGTAACGTGAGGAAGTCTGCCCCAGGTGCAGGAACGTGTATTTGTGTACCTGCACGCAACTAGTAAATGTTGGTGTTCCCTTGTATTACATTACACCTTGCATCCCAAATCAGGAAACATGTTTTGGCTCGGCCTAAAGGCATAGTAAATATTTGCGACGTCAAGCGTCATTTTTCCGCATGAGTATCGGATTACTTTGGAAGGTCAGCGAAGTGCGGCGTACAAGATCACCTTTCATGCAGTTAAATGTTTGCGTATAATAGCCAGTTATTCTGGGATATTTTTTATATTATTTAAATAGAAACGTAGTATGTCAGTCATAATTATTTTACTTTGTTTGAATGGTAAATATTTGTACGACTTAGCAATCGCTCGTGGCTTTTATATTATTAAGTAACACTATACCGTTTGGCTGAGTAATAACCATTTTAGGTGTAATCCTATCAGCTATCTGTTGTAACCATAGACTTTTGAAATTTTTAACCGGCTATTACAAATGTTGATTAGTAGCTTGTTTATTCTTTCATATTTGAAAAAAGATGATGCAACGACTAGACACAATTCCGTCCATTCTTATCGATTCAGTGCTCAAGTAGATATCGTTAGTACACAGAAAACGTCAACAAGTCGAGAGCAATCGACGGCCATCAATCTGTTAAGTTTTGAACAGCCAATTTCGCCAAGGCCCCCGGGTCGTATAATCTTTGATAATCAAACCAACGATCAATTTGGCAGTAATGTCGCAGGCAATATTTCAGGAAACCGCTTTTATCAGAAATAAAATATCGAGACAGGGATGTAAACAGAACTGGAATCGGGGGCGATCGCTGCCACAACAGGAAACGCGAAAAATATGGAGCATATTTCTTCGCTTAATCATCACAAGTGGCAACTAACCGGTGGGCGCAGCGTCCCGGTGCCCGATGACTCCTTTCAGAGCTCCTGCATAGAGTGTGCAGGCGACAACTTCCGGCTTGCATTATTGCACATTTATGTCCCGACTTTTCGCTCTAAGAAAACGCAGTTAGCTCAACTGCGTTGAAACTCAAAAGCAAGTTGTCGCCGGGGCATGCGACGTGCATGAATATAAATGGGCCGTTTATTAAAGCTATTAATGGCAGCCATTGACTGTCTGGGCATCGATCAAGCCCTGATGGTTATTTATTCTTGATTTGCCATCAATTTAAATGAAGGCGCGTTTCGGCCAGCTGCATTTAATAACTGTGACGTATGAGCGCTGACAGTCGCGCGACACTTTTGCTGAAATCTTGGTGAAAAATCTGAGCGGATGAAAGCGAACATAATAAGGCTCATTATTTAGATTTCGCCGGGGGCATCTGCGGGAAATTCGTAATATCAGCCAATCGGCGAAACTTGAGCCGAACTGCGTTTTTAATAAGACAGAAATGTGGAAATTATGCTATTTCCAGGAATTATGTGCAAAATAAATAAATCAGGCAGTGCGTAAGCTGACTACATTCTGTACATACTTGTGCACGCTGGAACAGGATGTAATACGGATAGTTTTCTTAATAAATTATGTATTTCTGAGGCAGATGAATGTTGGGAATCTGAGAATTGGAATGAGGAGCCTATCATGCCGGAAGAACAAGCATTCTGTGCATAAGGTTTCGGGTAATTTATTGAAAATTGTGAAATACTTAGAATTCGTACGATTTATCAACCATGTTGAAGATGAACATGACAAGTACGACAGGTGTCGGTATATAATGAAGGTTTCCTATCAATGATGGAGAATCTATAATACAAAGCAGTATTTGCCATATAAGATTCTAATTTCAATTACCCATAAAAACAATTGTAAGTGGGCACAACAGAACAAACGAACACAGAACTAGTACGAAGATGTGTTTGCAGCAGCACATGGGAAAATCCCCTCACAAAGCTTCCTCGGAGTGAAAACCAACAGTAGATAGAAATTATCAGAATAAATGTGCTTAGACGCATTATTACGAAAAAGATAACAGATAGGGAAAAAAACAACAATATAAGACTAACTTAGGCCCTGAACACACGGGATTCCGTATCCGAGATTCGGTATGCGGGATACAGAATTTGAGTCTGTTGAGACACGGCGACTGAATCTCAGTCACTTGCAGTGCCGTGCTGTTATGGACCTAGCATTGCTGTTCTTGGTTTCTATCGAATTAGCCTAGATGTGCTGTATTTAAAGTCAGGGATTGGGCTCTACTAAGCTAATAAATTTTTCATTGTCAAATAATGTACGCTCTATGATCGTTGTATAGTAAGGAACGCCCTGCTTATTCGATTTAAATAGAAGTTGAAGAAAATCTGCTACGCCTCTGATATGATATCATATGTTCTGGCTGGCAAAAGTAGGCGTGTCCAGGCCCTGGTACACGTGGACTCATATGCACCATATGCTCCAATGGTAAATCGGTATCCGAGATACAGAATTTGTCGCCGGCCGGCGGCCGAAAAGGAGAGATAAAGAAAATTTGCAGCCAGATACTGTATGCGTCGCTGAATGCCGTGTGAACAACTCCATTTGAGCGCGTGTATTTTCTGTATCTGAGATTCCGTATCTCGCATACAGAATCCACGTGTGTCCAGGGTCTGGACGCGCATACTTTTGCGAGCCACAACACGCGATATCATATCATAGGCGTAGCAGATTTTCTTCACCTTGTATTTAAATCGAATAATCAGTGCGTTCGTTACTATACCTATACAAAGATCATGGAGCGTACATTATTTGACAATGAAAAATTTATTAGCTTAGTAGAGCCCAATCCCTGACTTTAAATACAGCACATCTAGACTAATTCGATAGAAACCAAGAACAGCAATGCTAGGTCCATATCAGCACGGCACTGCAAGTGACTGAAGGCCCGCGTCTGAGATTCAGTCGCCGTGTCTGAACAGACTCAGATTCTGTATCCCGCATACCGAATCCCGTGTGTTCAGGGCCTAAATATCCCAAATGACCCTAACTGCGTGGAAAAAAGGAGAAGATAACGGAAATGACATATCGAAGATATGGAAGAATGTAAAATTGTGAGAAAAAGTTCGAGTTAAGTTTAGTTTAAATTCCTTCCTACTAACCTGTTTTTGCTCGATAATTTAAACTAAGCCCAACTCGAACTTTTTCTCACAATTTTACATTCTTCCATATCTTCAATATGCCATTTCCGTTATCTTCTCCTTTGTTTTTTTTTAAATAAAAAAATTTTATACGAAGATACTAGAAATAAATTCTGATTAACCGATAAATATTGTCAAAATGGCCGACTTCCGGTTTTACCGGAAATGATATCAACTTTGATTTTTTAAATAGATCACCCTGTATATTTTATGTTTTTTGGAATCTACAAGTCAAATTACATAAACTAGTCTCGCAAAATTTTAATTTTTTTCAAACATTTTTTTTCAACTTTTATTTTTTACGATAGAAGGCTGTGACTTGAAAAATATGTTCTAATTGACTCTAGCAACTAATAATAATAAATATTTCATCAATGAAGTCAATAACAAATCCTTAATAAAAGAACAAAATTTGCTAAACACGTTTTTTAAGAAAGTCGCTTCTTTTAATTGGCACCTACCAAGAGCCATCTTGCCATTAAACAGCAAATTTAATTACCAATCTAACGATATCAATCAAGCACTACTTTATTGTTATCTAAAATTGAAGAATAATTAATTAATTATTTTTTTTAATATTTCTGTGTAATACCTAAGCACTGTTGAATGTAATTTGTTGTAAGTTAGTATTATTTCCGGTGAAACCGGAAGTCGGCCATTTTGATTATACTTCAGTGTCAATCCGAAATTATGTCTAGCATCGACATATAGAAACCGCTAGTCAGAGCTGCGTGAGCCAAACGGGATAGAAAGAGAACGCATATGACTTGAGAACTCTCTGTCCTTGTTGGCGCTCAGTAGCGTACGGCGCGACGGCCCTGTTGCTGTGACGTCATTTTCTGTCGGCCAATAGGAGGCCGGCAGGAAAAAGAAAGATAGTTCTTAAAGTGTTCTCTTTCTCTTTCTAACGCAAAGAGTTGCGCAGTCGTCCATTAGCGGTCCATTTCTATATGTCGATGATGTCTAGTATCCTTGTAACAAATTTCATCCAAATTCAGAGGCATGGCCCTGGTCTCATTGTCACCCGGTATGCAGGTGTTGCTATAATAAGCAATCAACATATAACGAAGAAAAAAAAAGAAGCGGCGTAGTTCAGATGTTATTAATGTTCACTTACCAATATTTAAAACATATTTTTTAATAAATCAAATGAAATGTGCAGTACATTTTACTACTTGATGTTGTAAACTCACCGGATTCTTCTATACTGTCCTGTGTTAAAACGCAGGAGTGTACTAAAGGTAGTAGCAAACTCACCTGAAACAAGAAATATCAATTAAACACTGCATCAGACAGTTACAAAACATAATCTTCGTGCTTTTTCCAAAATTACGAATACTTTAGAAACTAATTTAGATTAGATATATCTTCTTAATAAGTAAATTACATTTAGATTGCTATGATATTTTGTATTATATTATATTGTATTATACGTATTATATTATTATATTCGCCTGTACTTTAAACATTTTTGTAATCACAGGCAATACGTTCATTTGCCAAAGGATAATCAACAACGCAAACAGATTTCCTTGCCGTAGTATGTATCGATTAATTGTGGATAACCAAATTTAGGGCACAAGTTTGTTTAAAAATAAGATTCAGGAAACTCTTCTTCTTGATGAGCAATTAACTCATAGTAATTTAAAAAGACATGGAAATAACACCCCACGTGACATCAATTGTGTTTCGAAGGCATTTTCATGGTTTCTGGGAGAATTTGAGGTTATATTTGGCAATACTAAGCTATGATACTATTGAGAATCTCATTTTTGACAAAGAGCCAGCAAGACAAATAGGGCCACTTATGTTAGTTCTAGAGAGCATAGAATAACCACTTGCACAACGTTTTGTGAGAGACTGTGTACGATTCAGTGCGCGTTCAAGTGTTTTATAAAAAAACATAACGTAAAACGTACGGTATAATTGCAAAGCACATGGGGCCGTTACTATCCGTTGGAGGCTGAAATCAGAGCTGATCCGAGTTCCACCGGAAGCCGATCGTCGACAACTCAAAATTTGGGGCCACAACTATGGAAACCGGAGCCAATAACTCCAGAGCAGGCTGTGTGTTCTTAATGGGGAGCCTACAAACACAGGAAGTTGAGTATGGCACACACGAGAGCTACGAGTCCACATGCCAAGGATGCGGAGGCATGGCAAATAAAATCGGGCAGTGCATATTCTACATGGAGGGGCCCGTGCAGGCCGAGGGCCGGAGACATACTGGAAGGTGTCCATTGGGGCCTCCATACACTGGCAGAGCGGGTGGACTCCTTGGTTTGAAGCGAGAGTGTAGGGAGACATTTGTAGTTCCAAATACTTACACTAAAAACAGTGGTGAATTTACTTTTATGATTAGATTTAAGAATTTTATGCAACTATTTTTTTCCAAATTGCAGCCGGCTTTTGTTTATTAACATTCGCGTATCGGTGAACAATTGTTAACATACTTACCTAAATTTAAACGAATCCATGGCGGTAGTTTTATTTTGTTTTCTGTAGATTTTCAACGGTGTTAATCTGGTGTTAGTAAATATTTTGAAACAAAAAGGTAACTTAATAACCTTAATGAATATCAAAATACCGACTCCCCTCTCTCGGAAAGGTAGTTCTGAACAAAATTCAGCTAAGGCTAACTCAATGGTGTGTAGAAGACTCTTACAATACGGAAGAAGAGTTCGGTCACAGAAGAAACACATCCTGATCCAATGAGGCAATAGAGGCTGCTATGGACAAAAGACATTTCGCGTGGATAGTACAAGACTGGGAGAAGGCGTTGTTCAAAATTCGTCAGATAACAATAAAAAACTTACTGCTGTTCAGCTAGATGGTCAGTACTAGGTGGTCAAGCATCCTCTGAACACAATTGTTCGAGGCTGCTTTTCACATAATGGGAGCAGACGACTAGAACTAACTGAATGGATGACGAACCACCAAAAGTATGAAGAGTTGTTTGAACAATATTTGGGTCCAGAAAATATCACATAGGATAACGTAGTTTTGTCAAATGAGAGACCCAGAGGAAACCGACACAATGAAGAATATGTGAAGAGCGTCAATGCAGGCGACCACTTTTCTGTAGTATCTGAAGATGCATTGATTCGAGAGGTTCAGCCCCCCCTGCATAGTTATAGAAGAGAGACTAAACTCCCAAGCATACAGCAAGAACTTATGGTGATGTTAGTTCGTCGCGAGGATGGCGGGAATTTTATTTTCCAGCAGGTGAAGTCAATGCTCAAACGACTACAAAAAGTAATCGACTGCAACTGTGCGGCAAGAATAATTTGTTCTTTATAATGTTTTTATACATATTTGGTGATTTAATCAATTTGTTTTAAAAAATGTCAAAAAATTGACAATATCAGCTGCCTTTGCATATCAGTACAAACAAAATTCGTTAAGGAGCCTAATTCTAAATTAATACTAAAATATCGGAAATGTGATCCAACATTAATTCAGGTGCGTGCAAAAATGTGTACCAGATATTTCTGCTCCTGATGGTACGGACTAGTAGTTGAAAATGTTTGGTAGCTGGTAGCTTTTTGACACATGATAAACGTCAGAGATTCTTGCTCGCGTTGGAAAATTATATGATAATTGAGGAGGTGGATCGCTCGGGATGCATGCTGTTCTGCCTAGTAATCCCGCGGAATGCATGGTGTTCTCACACGCATGCGAGAACTCAGCCGAGCGGATGTACAGTAAGTGCTACACTGTCAAAGACCAGCAGGAACCAAGCACTTACTGACTATATACGGCTTGTAACAATAATTAGTCCAGAAGGTTACTATTGGGCAGTACTATTGAAAAGGTCACTAACTTTACGTTCTTTTACATTAACTGCTTGCCGCCGCCACTAGGCCAGAGGCTCACTCTTGCACTGTTGCAGTTGTGAAATAAATTACGCCGTGTTTAAAAAAATCGGAATTCGTGACTACATAGCTTTCAGTCAAACAACCAAAAATAAGTTGTCGCTATTTCCTTAGTTCAAATAAAAAATATATAACTAAAACTTCCGCAATATTTTACAGGATGAACTGGTTAAAAATAAAAAAAAACAGTGCTTTCTAACTTTAGCAAAGGTTAAAGTTTGAAAACAAGTGCATGCGAGATCGTGAGTGGCATGCTCTACAAACAGCTCTTCTTTTCAAATTTCACATCGATGACAACCTCTGATTCTAAAGGTTTCCGTGAAGTCTGCAATTTGTAGACCGACTTCAAACAGTTTAAAATAATAATACTTATTATTTCGAGTTCGCATCGCGGCGGCGTGCTCCAGATCGATATATTTGTGAACTTGGCCTCCATTCGGCGATCGATTATTCCAATCAGAAATCCACAGCAGACTTCCGATTTCCTGAGAGCGACAAAATTGCTGAAACTACAGACATGCTAAAAACACGAGTGCGACGTGTCGGTGGGATTCAAGCTGACGCACAGATCACTCACGTGCTTTTTCGGCTGTTTGGCTGCCAAGGCACTCAATCGGCGGCCTGTGCATTTAATAACAGCGAGGAAAATTCCCCCGCACGATAAAAGCGCGAAGATTCGAACTGTCCGATGTAATTTTTCGCGTTTTGCGTGCATGACTGCGTCGCATTAAAACGCAAAGCGTTCCCGCTGGATTCGAATCGACGAATGCGCCGCTCAGGCGAGAATTAAAACACCCCCGCTGTTGCACGTCATAAATTAATTTTTTTAGCGACTATAAATACACTGCTAATTACGCGCATTGTCGGATTTAGCGCTGCAGCTCATGCCCGACACCTGTAATACCTCTAAATGTTGCATTGTGTGCCGCTCATTAACGCGTGCCACATTTTATTTGCATGTAAATGAAATATCATTTTTAGAAACAAAAATGTATTTAACCTGCGGGCTGCCATGCAAAGAGGCAATTAATGAATAGTAACAGAAACGAGGAAATCCGCAATTCGTGTTTCTAATTTTCCGTTTTGCAATTCGGCGCTGTTCATGAGAACAATTTTGTAAACATTAGTAGTACGCAGGCAGCTAATGACATCCCCATTTTATTTGCGCAAGGAATTAATTCAGCACTGCGAAAATATTGTCAATTACAATGAAGAATTACGAAATTATTTACTGCAGCGAATCGCCAAACTAATAGCTGACAGTTTAAAATGAAAAAATTATACACATCTAAAAAGTCGAGCGTATGAGATCTGGGGTGCAATTTTTCATGCAAAGCGTAGTCAAAGAATAAAACCTTAAATTAGGTTAAAAGAGGCATATATTTCGATCAGTTCCAGTGCATTTTCCAATAATACATTTTCTACTGAAGTATATTGTTGCTGGCACCGTCAGTCTGACACAAACCTTAACCTCGAATTTAACATAAACAGCGTCACCAACAATATACGTCAGTACTGCCCAACGTATAACAAGAATGACAGCATTTTTAAAGCCAATAGTTTGGAATAATTCTTTAATAAAATCAAAATGGTTCTAATTCTTGTTCAGCATACAAAATATATATATATATATATATATATATATATATATATATACGGCACATAGCCGGTATTCGCGTTTATGGCTTCGCTAGTTCACGTGTCTCGCCCTGGCGGGTTCGACCGTAATGTACTAGCTCCGCCATAAATGCTTAGCTAGGTACCGGTCTAATGTTGTAAATACCTATTTTGCACAATCATGCCCTGTTCTACGTTTACGAATATTGTTGACACTGAAAGTAAATTGATTTTACCAAATCACTGTGATTCCATAGAAACTAAAAAATCATAGTTTTGAAATATTTAACAAAAAACACTAGTGCGGTAAGTGAAACAAGCGCCTTATCGATACTTCGGCAGTATTGGGATACAGTGGTTTTTGTCATATGCTCTTTGGGACGACTGATCTTTCACAGTAATTTAGTCTTCGTAATCTGTTAACACGGTGCTTTCAGTGTGGGGACAGACAACGTCTATAATGTAGTATGTCACATTCAAAGGTGTAAAATGGACATTTTTAAGCATATGCAAGTACCCGGGTACCTTTCATAAATTCTTAAAAATTCAAAATTAACATTTTTCATTTAGAAAAATGTATTTTCGTTACTAGACACTGCAAATTCTGCAGCGACTATTTTCAATAAAAATCAAATAACTAAATAAGATTGTGCAAAAACTTGTATGCAACGCTCGCAATGTTATGCGCTTCTTTACTAATCTGGAAAAATGGAAAAACACGACCCTGCCGGTCTCGTTTTTCCAACATTTTCTCCGTTTGTTAAATAGGCACTTACCAACCTTGTATCGCAATATACTATTGGGTTTCTTTATAGTTTACCATATAAATTTGTACTGCCAGTTTTTGCTGAATTTGATATAGGAGTATTCCTGTCTGAACCGAAGTTTCATTTGCTTTATCGCGAAGCCAGTAACAGTGACAATTACTTGCAATCCTTTGAGCACAAGTAATAGCGTATATATTATTGTTGTAGCTCTGGAAGAAACTACAATTGCGGAAGAAACAACAATGAGAACTTTTTACGGCAAAAAAAACCTTTCGCCGGCTTCCAGATGCATTAGGTACCATATAAACACTTGGAGGGGATAAGTATAGATACTACCCAAAATAACAGCAATATCACGGATGGACAGACACAAAAGTGCTGTAATAAGAAGACTGTGTGACATACAGAATGTGGAAAAATGGACAAAAAGCGAAAATCGGGTGGAAACAACGCGTTGAGCGACTGGACGATAACACAATGTAAGAATAGTGTTCCATCATGAAAAACACCATCTGGAAGACCGCCTAAACGATGGCAACAGAGCTGGTGTTCGTTGTCAGGTAAATAACGAAGCTAGACAATCAGGACAATGATGACGTTATAATACTTCTCCACAACCGGACGTTTTGAAAGACGATGAAGAAGTATGTAGGTAACAACGATTTAAAAAATTAGGTATACATTATGGAAGGATGCAGCTGGTTTTGTCAAATTTCTATGTGAACATTTTGATGGCGTACAACTATAGGTGATAGTGACTGAGATGACAGTGATCTTGAACCCGCGGCAGCGAAGGTACCAAGAGTAGATAATAGAGGAAGCAACAAAGACACTAAGATATCCTGAAAAAATGCGATCTAAAATATAATATTCACAATGAAGAAATTCAACCTGGAACGAAACATAAGGAAGACGATTTACAGAATACTCTTAAAGAGGTCTAAATTTAGTACTAATTTTTGAAAAATATTTGCATAATACTTTTTTGAGTATTCTCATTTTTTCTGAATATCACAAATTACCAAATTCATTTCATTCGACGAGGATGTAAGGGTATCGTTCCGATATCTTCATAATGTTTAATCATTTATCAATAGATGGAGTCATAGTAAACTACATTTGCGGAAGCAATTTATAAATAGTGAAACAGTCCGCGTTGGAAATGGCGACCGAATGTTATGTATTTCGTCCAGGTACTACTATGAATTGGATGTTTACTGTGCTAAAAAAATGTGACAAAAATGTCACGGTGGAGCTTGATCTCGGAGATAATGTGGTTATTCCATTACTGCAGGATATTGACCAACTACAAGACGATGTCGTCTGCTTCGACACTTTTTTACAACAATCTAGCTGTTGAAAACTCGTATCAAAAAAATTTAAACTTTTGGACAAAAAGGAGAGAGGGGTTTATGCCACCACCAATGAGATACTGATACTTACATGGAGTGACAATACTGTTTGCGCCATAGTAACCAATTGTGACACCATAATGCGTGTGATTAAAGTGAAGAGTTTGTCAAAATCAAACAAAAAGGTGCAACAAATAGAGCAGTTCAATTTAAAAAAAATTACAATAAAGGGATGACTGATGTAGACCTGCCTAACCAATCAGTGAATACCTATCGTATTGGAATTATAGGGAAGAAATGGTGATGGATCCTTTTCACTCATCTGGTTCGTGTGTACATGACAAATACTTGGAAGCTGTATTTGAAGAAAATAAATTGGATCAACTGGAGTTCACAAGCTACATTGGACGTCATTATATTCGGTCTAGATCACCTACAATAATTTCTAGCAGACCCACAGCTTCAATATGGGGCAGCCTGGTTCAAGACAATATTGGTCAGCTTAAGAAAAGCACAGTTTGCCATGCCAGAATAAACTGGTGTTAATTGTCGCGTCGCGTTGTATTGACAGATAGTGCTTTGAATACTATTTATACACGAAATAATTCTTTTAAACGTAATCAAAACGAATGTTTTCCATTATTTTGAATCTTTAACATAGTGCATACAATAGGCCTCTGTGATTTGTCAAGTCAATATTATTCGTCAGAAGCCTAAAGCATTCAGTTGATTACATGGCTATTTTTCCATACATACTCACTGCCTTTTGCTTTCTCTACTATTGGACTTTCGCCATTCGGTCTCTTTTTAGTATTCCTGCTATTTTTGTAAGGATTTCTGATGCAATCATTTTTCATAATTTTGGGAATTTGGTCAGGTTCAGGAATGCCAGATGTATGTCTATTTTTGTCCACTGATTTTTCTATTATCGTTCGAATTGTAAAGATATGGTGTTGTGGTTTCGTCCTGGATGAAATGCTGCTTGTTCTAACTCGTATTATTAGTTAGTCGCATTGGTAGCACGTACGAATCAAGTGAATGATCTCTTACAATGCCTGTTCTACACTAATAAACAATCGGCATTGGTGTTTTCATTAGTTCACTAAACACGGATATAAAAATGGAACATTCCAGTCCTATAATTAACACCCTGCTATCCCTATCATCCTAATCCTAATCGATTATAGGGACAATATTTTAATTCCAATTGCGGTCGCAGCTTGTTAATGCGCGACACAATCGGCTTTTACCCATCACATCCGCACACCACCTAGAGCTAAAGCTAAAATGCATAGCCCTTGTGGTTTCCTTGACTCCGCTAAATTGCAATCTTTCAATTCAACTTTCATCGCCACATTCCAGCATCTCTGCCGATCAAGCGGCCCTTCTTCTTGGACCAAATGTATCCCGGGTCTAGTGGTAGCTCTTTCTACCGTACCGGGTAAACCTTTGGAAACTGAAGCTCTCTGAACTGCATTACTTAATCTACGTACCCATTTAGCTTCGATGTTGGTACTGTTATCACTGCATCACGTTATAATTACACTCTTTTATGTATAGCTTCTACAGGTAATTTGTATCTTACACATTATTAATTTCCCTTCCACATAGCCTTTAGTCATCTTATATTTAAAGTTAAGTTAAAGTTTTCGCCTAGCGGACATAACTTTTAAGTTTTTCCCCATAAGGGAGGGCAGTTGACATTGTTAATACGTAGGTTGGATTGTGACCAGTCCAATACGGTCCGTAAACCACAGCTTGTAACCCGTTACGTCACCGTTAGCGCATTTTGCCCTTATAGCAATAAATAATGGCGGGCCAGCGTCGGCCGTTTCAACTGTAGTATTGTGTGCTTAATATAGCGTACCATTGTGTTTGCCTATACTGCGTGCAACCGTATTCACTTCAACTGATGAGCAAATAAAAACACCGCAAGAAAAGACCATGTAGCCAGCCCAACTTAAACCCCATCCAGACCCCTTCGCCGTCCTCTTCTGAGTTAAAGGACGTCAACCACCTCGTTAGAGAATTTTAGCAGTGGCACCCGACAAATTATTAATACATACTTGCTACGTTCTTTCCGAATGTACTCAGATAAAACCACCTACGTTTCCAGGCTAGAGGCACGCATGTGTCCTACTGTAGTACTTGGAGAAAGTTCTTAATTTTCAGTAGTCGTATTTCACGATCGTCTTTCAATTTATTTTGATGAAGAAAGCGCAGACTACAGCAATAAAAGGTTTACGATATGGCAATTGGCACTAAGACAACTGTTTTTACTATCGCGCAACTGAAAGTTCGGCATTACCGTCACATTCATATTTTTCTATTTAAAACGTATCATAAATTACGCGGTAACCAACAAGAATTTGCAACTTCGACTATATTCGTTCTATCTATCTTCTTCTTGGGTAGCGTGTCAAGTCCATTTTTGGACATACGCCTCGCGGCTCTCCCAATTCTGGCTTCCATTTTTATCGGTTTGTGGCTTCGCGCATCCAGTGTATGTATCTGAATCTAACCTCATATAACTTTGCATTGCATGTTATATGCATAAACGATGTTAATTTCTTTGACACGCTCTGTATGAATCATTCAGTGTTAATTGAAACATTATCTGATCGAAGCGCAACGGATGTTAATTTCAAGTGATTACACTTGAAATGCAAACTGTCAGTTGCTTTCAAACTATCACGTTTCTGTTTCGTACACAAACCATCATTGTTGTTTAAACTACTGATTGTCGCTTAAAGGATTACCTATGCCATAGCCATAGCAGACACTCGATTGATTTCAGATAAATCGTCTGTGACGTATTGCTGTCTAAACAAGAAAAACCTTGGTTGTTCTTGCAACAACCACTATTTCTCGTCGAACTATCTGCTGCTCATTAAGCACAGAAATTGTTGGCTTAAACTAATCAAACCTGAATTGGCTATTTACATTTCTAAACAATACGCTGCAGGTTGTTATGTAAACAATAGGTGATTATTGTCTAGGCAAATCGCCAATTGTTAACACAAACTATCGCTTGATATTTAAGCAAACTAGCGCTTATCTAAATGAACTGTCAATCGCTATAATAAAATTGCATTTACTATTGCATATACCAACTTTAAGTTGCTATCAAAATGTCGCCGTTAGCTAATCAGATTATGTACTGCTTGTTGTGTGTTATCTATCAACTAAATACTGGGTTCTTAAATCTATATACTATCATCCTATACAGAAGAATTGTTACTTGTTATAAAAACCAAATTATAATTTACCATCAGAGACAGCTAATAGTAACCAGTGGCAGTTATTTTTAGGAGCTGTGGAGCTGCAAATCGGGCAAGTATTTACCCTCGTTAATTGTCACGTTCATATTTTGCAATGCGCATGCAAACATCTTTATTAGGCGAGAAATCAAAATTATACATTAGTTTAAGGTCAATTTCCATTCACAGCCTACACAATCTGTAACCCGCGTGTTCTCTGAATAATACAAGCAGGTTCTAGTGCCCGTTTTGGCCAATCAGGAAAAAGCTTAGTTTACATCGTACCATGTTATATTGGAGTTGCAGTCTCTGCAGCACAAATATTGGTTTGTGGAGTAGACATTTGCAACTCTCTAGCTTTGTGATTGATTTAAATTGGTTGATTAGTGCTATTTAGAAATTATTATGCCAAATACGTCATGTCCCAAATAATAGTCACTTTGTGCCATTACTATCCCTCGCAGAATCGGGATAATAAAATTTTAAGCGCCGCCGTGAGTCGGTGGCGGCTTGTGATAGTAGTATTTGGGGGGGGGGGGGGGGGGGATCTTAATTTTTAACGAAACTAGGCAAAACATGATAATTAATGATTCATCTGCATGCCTTCGATGTTTCAATCTAAATAAATATGGCCATGATTTTGAATTTTAATAATACCAAAGGAAACGTCAAAGTCACAGAACAAAAACAATTCGAACAACCCGAACTGTACCGGGTGGCCATAAACATCTGAGATCCTGGTAGCTATGGAAATAGCTACTTATAAATGTTGGTTAGCATTATACATATTTCAATTATAATAAGTATTGGTATGAAATGTAATAAAATGCAAATAAGAGGAGGGGAATGTGCCCCAGATTCTGCAGTTTAGCCTACGACTCGATTATAAAAATCTCCTGTTCTAATTTCAATACTTATTGCAATCTGTAATAATTTTTGACAGATAGGAATTTTAGTTGTGATGACATTAATGACATTTAGTTTAGTTGGATTCATCACTTTAATAAAGCGGTGCTGATTCCAAAGGTAATGTGATATCAGATATTTCTGGCCACCCGGTACATATCGGATAAAAAACGAAACACGATAATAATTTATTTAATAATGGAAAACAAAACAAGTCCATTTGTTTCTTTTGTATAAATGTTCACAGAAAAAATTCTTGTAAAATGCGAGTTCCAACTTCATTTTGCAAGTTCAAATTTAATACCGGTGTAGGCCGTCCCATGTGTTTTTATTTTAACCTTTACAGCTAACCCGTAGGCATTGAATTTTATATTGAGAATATTACTTAGTTATACTATTTTCCTCGCCTCCATTGAATTACTGGAAGAATCTGAATCTTCATTGCCATTACCCTCTGACTCTGAGTCACATTCTTCCAATCAAATAATAAAAAGTGGAATATTTTTAGTCTGTAAATCTCCCATATATTTAGTCCAGTCAGCCGAAATTAATTCTTCACAATGTTTACAGTAATTTTGCCACGTGTCAGGAGTACACGTCGCAAAAGCTTCACGCCATAAGTTCTTTACTTTATCCTTAGATAAAGGTCGAGAATTTATGTGCTTGTTGTAGTCAAGACTTACGTGTCCCCATGTCATTTCAATTGGGTTATATTGGCAATGATATGGGGAAAGTCTAAGTACTTCATAGCCATGCTCTTTCAATATTTCGTCAATTACAATTTACGTTTTTTGAGGTCATTTCGAAAAAGTTTCATTAAATTCCAAAGTTTAATTTTCATCACAGCCGGCCCTACTTAAAATATTGCTAAATGAAATTATATGCTTGGTTACTATTGGTGAAATTTAAAAAAAAATGTAAAACATCTATCCGTATTTAAAACAATGTTGTGACATCTTTTGGTTGTAAACACGTTACGTTCTTTAAAAAATAATCACGTAAACACTCCCTTCATACTGAAGCAACAAAAACATAAAACGTATTCAAATCATTTGCAAATTGTTTAAAAATCCGCACGCGAAAATAAGCGGCATTATGCCGAGAAAAATGTTTTACATATGAAAAATATTTCGTCAGTCATTCTGATTACGCTGTTATGTAAACAACTCGAAGCAAATTTGGGTCTTTTAGGAAACCAACTTTCTTTGCGTCGGCTGTCGCTGTATGTTCAGCTTATCTTATCTCCTTCTTTACATGAGAAAGCAACAAACTCGCGCCTCTGTCGCAGGTTCGGTTCGCTATCGCGGCTTTTTATTGTGGCAGAGGAAGTTGTATATAGTCGTTTACAATGTGTTAAAAATAAATTCCGAGCCTCGCAGTTCCTGCATACACTCGCGCAAATTTAGCAAATAAATATTCAAGTTCGAACGCGCCCGAAATAGACCCCTAAAATCAATCACACAAAAAGCTCGCGAATATTCCGCACCAAATCGGCTTATGAAAAATGTAAAAATAAAAGGATCGCCCGCGCGGCCTTTCAGTTTTTCGATCAGACCTTTTCAATAAATTACCGGGAGCGTTATTAGATACCACCTCACCTCTTTCAGTGCGCACATGCACTGGCTCAAATTGCTAAACTTGGGATCCATTAGCGGCAACTTCATTTACAAAAATCAAAGGCGGCGGTACGCATCGGTTCACAAAATGGATCCTCTCGATATATTAAAAGTGCACCGAGAAGTTTCAAATAATTTTAGGAATATTTAACCAACGGTATAGCTACAAATAAAAGTACCGTAACAGAATCGTAAAACTAAAATATGTTATAAATCATATAATTTTTAAAGATTAATGTATACCACTTGTTACTATTATCACTGCAGCTTACAGACATGAACCGAAAATGGTTCGTTACGGAGATACAACTCCTTGAATTGGTCAAAGATAATTTGTTTTCTTTGTCTATAAAACTGTACTAGTATAATAAAGTTACTATTACTAAAATTTAACAGCAGCGGCTCACAGTAATGTTCTCGGGATAGTCACCACTAACTTTTACAATTGTTTAAGTCTTAATATTTGATGGCCGCATATTCTTCGATCAATTTCATCTTAAATAGGTTTTTTTAGTCAAAGCAGCTGGAATGCCACCTTCCAAGATAATTTGGATTTCATACAAGAAAGAATCATCTCTCCAGGGCGCATGCCACTCACTATATTAATCAGTGCTGTAACGAGACAAATAATTAAAAAACTAAATAAACTGCAATTATAGAATTAGTTTTGACAAAAAAACTTATTTGTTGTTCAAAAAAAAAATAAAAATAAAAACTGCGATACTTCTAATAGAGCTTTGAGAATACGAAAAGTAATCAATGGCCACATTGAAAAAACAAATCAGCAATTTTTTAAAAGATTTGAAAAGTAACGTGCGTGGAAAATGTTTGCATACAATAAGGCTCCAAAACGACTTATCTACATGAAGTAACAAACGACTTTCGGGATTGGACTGTGTCATTACTGAGGCCGAAGAACCCAACATTTCGCCCACTTTCGTAAGGGGCTTCATCGGGAGGAAACGCAAAAGAGCACGGTAACTCTACGTGTAAACCACGCCAGAGGCGAAACTCTTCTAACGAACGAAACAGTTGAGTGACGTTGGGCGGGGCATAGAAATTAGCACTTTCCATATAGGAGAGGAAAGCCTTCGTCCCGATTGAGATTATTCGGGTGTTTGTAAACCTCAATGGCTTCGCGAATCTTTCTGCTAAAGAAGAATGGGCATTTGCAGATAATGGAAGCTTTATAAAAAAATCTTATGGCCTCTTCTCAGTATTCTGTCCAGCCTAGTCCTCGCTTTCTTCTGCCGGGAGGTCTTCAGTTTATCATTTAGTCGCCCATGCATTGAACATGACCGAACCATGTCAACTGTTTTGTTCTCACATCATCGATAATTAATAGTATGCGGAACCTCCATTATATCTCATGTGTTATGATTGGTAATTTTCACCAAAAGTTGATCTCGATTGCCAGCAGCTTTCTCTTGTTTCTTTCAAATATCTGCCATACCTCAGACCCATATGTAACTATACATTTCATTGAGGTGTTGTAGATACGATGTATGCCTAGGAGTGATATTTTTGTTTCAAAGTATTGGATTCGACATAGACATCGCCTTTCTTACTATGGTATTTCCGTGATTAATTTCCGAGGCACATGTCCCAGTGATTAATTTCCGAGTCACATGTCCCATCATCTTTAATTGTAACTTCCGGATATGTAGATTGTTCACATGTTTCTGTTTCTCCAGTTAGTATAGTCAAGTCCGTAAGTACGACAACCGACTATACTTAGATATGTAGTTTTTTTATGTTAAGTTTTAAACCCCATTTTTCATATTGTTCAATTAACTTACGTGTCATTTATTGCAAACCATCGTAGTCTTGTACTAAGAACACCTAGTCGTCAGCAAACTGAAATGAGTATAGCGTTTAATCCACGTTTTTAAGGGCTTGATTTATATAAACCTGAAATAGGCTCGAATAAATAAAACTCTGTCTTAAACCTTTCGCCACTTCAAGTGGTAGTTTACTTCCTAATTTAATACGTAAGTGTATCAACAGAAACGAAATTTGAGCAAATGCTTAAAATAATTTAAGAAAATGAGTACGTACAATTTAGATATCCTTTGGAATGACACAAAGATGAACATAATTGATCACCGCAACTAAGATCATCTCCTTGTAAAAAATCAAGACATATGCACCAGCATATCTAGTTACGACTCTGAAAATAGTATTACTTGGTTTGTTAAGAGCATAAAATACTAAAACCGTAATATGTGGAATATACAGAAGAAGGTTATGGAAAACACGTAATCAGAATCGATTATGTAGAATTCCGAAAATCGTCAGGAATAGACACAGTATGGATACACATTACTTGAAAGACCATTAAAACGATGGAAGGACAGCTGGGCATCGATCACAAGAACCACCTTGAGCTGGAGAGAAACAGGTCCTTAGACCTACCATAAGTAGAAGAACACGAAGAAGATTAAAATATAACGAAACCGCTACGCTGTGCTAAAATTACACATATAGCCAATTACAAGTGTGAAAAAATTCCAACATTAATGAAACGATCATCGTCTTGAACGTTACATAATTTACTTTCTTCACTATTTGTATAAATTACTTCACTCTACCTATATTTATTACAGGAATGACATAATAATACAGCTAGCATACGAATGCCTTATACAAAAACCTACAGGATCAGTAGAAGAGCAATAAAGTTAATCCAAGACCTACAATAAAAACTGCCGATATTATTTAAGTGGAATGTAACCGAAAACATTATTTAAAAAACCAATTGTAAATTTGATATAATATTTCCACCAATAGATACTCAAATCAATACTGAGCAACGCGATCCCGATTACCAGAATTATTCCAATAACCTTAAACCACATAAACAATGGAATTTCTAAGATATCGACCTCCTCCGCAATCATCTCATCTAAAATTAACCATCCTAATAAAGCTGTAAAATTTATGATGGTCAATCAAAAACGTGAGAAATTCGTCAGAATTATTTGGATTATTGCATCAAGTTGTTTTAGCCTTATTCCGTTAATATAGTAAATTAATACAGAATCCTTTATTAAATGTTATACAAATCACATAAAACACTTTAATGAAAATATTCGTGTTATTTAAGTAGACATATTAAGTGCATGGTTCCTACTTGTTACTCATAAAATACACCCTTAACACATTAATATACAATTGAAATAAGGACCTTCATGAAAGGAAATGCATTTCTTTTTTTTTTTTTTTAATGTCTTCTACCAGCTCAGCAATAGTTGCTATTCATGGTACAGTTAATTGGGGGTTGTCACTGTAGATTGCACTAGTGGTGCTAAGTGCACCTTTCACTAAATTTAAACACTGTATGTCAGTATTGTTTATTGTTCATGCTCGCTGAACGAAAATTTATTCACTGTCACTATCACTTACTAGTAGGTCTATTGGTAACTTCCGCTTCAGTCTTTTATGAATTGATTTAGCACCTAGTCCATAGTGTGTTGCACCACTACATTGGTTGATGTTGTCGTAGAATTTCCTGGATCTGTTATTTATGAAATCTTGTATTGTTGGGATGCCCAACTCCCTGTGTAGTTGTGTGTTTCTAACGAACCATTCAGCATTCGTGATAATACGGAGCACTTTATTTTGCAAAACCTGTAGTTTGCGCAGGTTTGTTTTTGATGTTGTACTCCAAATGCAGCAGCCGTAGGTGAATATCGGACGGATGATTGCAGTGTATATAAGTTTTCCACATTTAGTCTTAAGTGAAGATCTCTTATTTAGGATTGTATACAGCATGCTGAGTCTTGCGTATGATTCTGTCAGCTTCTTGTTAATGTGGAGGCTCCATGTTAATCTCCGATCCAGATACATGCCAAGATATTTAACAGCGCTATCCTTAGGGTTCCATGGAATTGGGGTGTTATCAATTGTTATATTGGGTGGATCCGTGGGTCTGCGGAGCGTGAAAATTTTGCATTCACATTTGTTAGCGTTTATAGTAATGCACCAGCGTTTAAACCACTCTGTTAGTTTATTTATGCCTACTTGGAGAGTTTCTTTTGCTTGATATATGTCGGTATTTTGCGCTATTATTGCTGTATCATCAGCATACATCGCAAGGTCAAATGCATTTCTATAAGTAGTACTAATAACGATACGATCCGAATCGCTTATAAAAGTTGCTCGAGGATTACAGGTTGCGATAAGAGTAAGCGTATAACAAATAAAAAGGGTATTATTCTAAGCCATTTACAAACACATGGTATAGTGCGACCTAGCAATCGAAGTATAAATGCATTTTTTCAACAAGATATTAACAGTTGCGTACACTGCATGATGTCTTGGCCCCGCCATACATGTAAATATGCATTTAATTTACAATTCGTCGTCGTCAGGTTTCAAGTTTTGGAAAAATATTTGTCGACTTGCTCGAACTTGAAAACTTCAATATAGGGTGGATATATAAGCTTAATTGGTTTTTTAAATAATTCCTTGGGTTGAATTCCACTTCGTTATTTAAATAATATCAGCAGTTTTTATTGTAGGACTTGGATTAAGTTTACTGATCTTCTAATAAACTTGTAAGTTTTTCTATGAAGGTACTAGTATGTTAGCTTCATTATTAAGTCATTTCTGTAATAAATGTAGGTAGAGTGAAGTAATTTGTGCAAACAGTGAAGAAAGTAAAGTGTAACGTTCAAGACGATGATGGTTTCATTAATGTTGGAATTTTTTTCACACTTGTAATTGGCTATATGTGTAATTTTAGCACAGCGTAGCGGTTTCGTTATATTTTAATCTTCTTTGTCCAAATGTCTTATTCTGTGCTCACTACAACTAACATGTAGTAGCCCTAGTCATTTTGCTGGCCCTTTGTGTGGCGAAAATTGGGGTTCCCAAGTGTATTTGAGATTGATTTTGCCACACATAACCCCCAGTTCTTCCGGAAACCATGAAAATGCCTCAAATCGTACTTGGTGTTATGTGAGATACGATTTGCATGTGCTTATTTTAAATTGCTATAGCTAATTCCTTATTATTAAGAAGAATCTTCTAACTCTTACTTTCAAAACAAACTTCTGGTTTAAATTTGATTATTTACAAACGATCGATAAACCCTACGGCAAGGAAATCTGTTTGCGTTGTCGATTATCCTCTGGCAAATGAACTTTGTTAATTACTCATTATGTTTAATTATAAAAATGTTTAATGAATACGCGAATATATCTCTCAGTACAAATAATAACATCGGCAATAACCTAAGCCAAAGAATCAGAACGATAGCCGAAAACCTAATTCTTGACGGTCAAATGGGGTTTAGTGTTGAACAAATATCAGAATTCGCTTACCTGTAATAAAAGTCGAAAAAACATTCCTATCAGTGCGCAATTAAAAGTTAACGCGCTTTGTACAGGGCTAAGTTAAGTAACGGGTTAAAAGAAACACGGGCTTAACACGTGCCTGACAACTCTAGTAGACACAAAGTGTCAAAGGTTGTAAATCGAATGTGTGGGATAAGTGAATTCTGAAGCTTTCCTAGTTGCATAAGTGGAAGGTTGTTTATATCCGTTGTGCTCCGTTTCTGGCGCTGGATATTTGGAATCGCTTTATTACCCTTCTGCTACAATCAGATGTTTTTTCGACTAAAGCGTTAGGCCACTTTTGTCCGAACGCTTGCGTCACCCGAGCGTTTTATTGTCCCGATTCTTACGCACTCGATCTTTGTTGCCAAAATGGTTGAGCTGCTGTTTACTCCCGGATCCCCTGCAGTTTGCAGATGCGTAAGGTTGCCTGTCTGTTAAATTGCGTGTTTCTTACACTCGAATTGAGGAGGCGATTTGACAATCGCAACACTGATTACTCAGTTTACGACACTAGCCAATTAGTTGCCCGTAGCATAACATCCAAAATTAGTTATCCGCTGATTTAGGCTACACAGCTTGTGATCCCTGCGTTTGTAGGCTTTTCACGGAGTGATTTATGGACGCTACACGTGACCATTAATCCGCTAATACCTACAGTATGCAGACGGATGGAATTGGCAATAGGAGAAAAATCTTTATTACTAATTTTACGACGAAAAGTATTTTTTTTATAAAAAATTCTGCTTGGCAAGACAATAAAATTACCATAACAAATCTTAGATTTGATGTACAAGGTGAGAAAAAATAAGAACACCTGAAAATGTTTCACGGGACAATTTTCAATATTTGTTATTTTACACAAAATCTTGATAAAACAAAGCTGTTTTAACCTAAAATGAAGTTTAAATACAAAATGTCTGATCAAAATTCAAATGTTTACATTTACGTAGCTACCTACCGCTTTCAACACATTTTTCGGCACTCTCAATAAATGCATTTAACAAACAATCAAGACGGCCGATTTAGTAAACGTCCATGTTACGGCAATATCTTATTTACGATGTCTGTCATTATTTTGATTTCGTGACGGCACTTTAAAAAACATTATCGAAAGAAGAGCGTGTTTGTTTATTACAACGTTGCGGTATTGGAAATGTATCTTATTGGTACGCAATTGATCTTTCCATAGAAAATGTCCTAATATAGCTGCATCGAAGGAATCGTAAGAAAAACAAAATTCACCTTTTCAAGTCAAAGCTGCTGCATACAGTTGAACTTGGAGGTGCAGAGCGACGTTTAGAGTTTTGTTTATGGGTAGGTGCAAATTACCTGGAAAACAGAAGATTTCACAGATTTATTTTGTCACCGATGAATGTACATTAAACACCAACGGGCACGTATCTACCCAAAATAGTCTATATGTAATTAAAGAATATCAACGTTTGAATCAAGTTAATGTGGTGTGGAATTTTCTATGGTCGGATCCGTTCATCCATATTTTATAGAAAATCGTACGACACTCATTAATGACCAATAGAAAAATTAGTTCACCAAATATATAATCTAAATATATAATCGTTTATTTCCTTTAGACATGAGAGTGTAAAAATTGCCAGAAACATTAAACATACAACATACAATTTACCAATGTAAATAACGTACTTCCATAAATAAATAACATACAGACAGATAAACTATTCCATAAAAAACTGTTACACTAAAAGTTTTAAATAATCTTTGGTATTGTAGTAACACTCACTAACTAAAAAAGATTTAACATGTTTTTTAAAAGCATGCAGTGAGTTACAATCTTTGGCATGCTGCGGTAAATTATTATAATATCTAATCCCCAAACAATTCGGGGAATTAAAAGAAACGCATAATTTATTGAAAGGTACATGCAGATCATTTTTATGGCGGGTATTCGCATCGTGAATACTTTTCCTCAGCAAAAAGCTATTTTTATTTTTAAAAATGTATAAACATAATTCCAATATGTATAAACAAGGAAGTGGCAATATTCTGTATTTTTTAAAAAGTTCTTTGCACGAATATTCACTAGGAACATCTGCAATGCATCTGATTATACGTTTTTGAGCTACAAAAATATCTTCAAAACTTGAGCATTGGCCCCAGAAAATTAGACCGTATCGTAATCGAGATTCAACTTGAGCATAATATACATTAAGTAATTGGTCCTTTGTCAATACATTACGCAGGGTTTTAAACAAAAATGTAATAGAATGCAGTTTTGATATCAACTGTTCAGAATTAACTTTCCAATTTAGATTTTCGTCTAAATACACTCCTAGGAATTTTACATGATTGATATTGGATTTTATTAGATTACAAATTTGTATGCTAAAATTAGGACACTCTTTTTGTCTGTTGTGAAATCTAATAACTTCAGTTTTGTGAGCGTTGAAATATAGAGAATTTCGACTGAACCAATTACCCAAATCTGTTAAGAGGCTATCACATTTTGCTTCAATAATTTCCTCCGATTTATCAGATATAATCAGCGAGGTATCGTCAGCATGTAATGTGAACGTAGCATTAGACGACAGCTTATCTAAATCATTAATATAAAGTAAAAATAGTATAGGCCCAAGTATAGAGCCTTGGGGCACTCCCATATCTATTTTAATTAATTTAGAATCAATTCTTTTAACACTGTTACTGCTAACATCAGTTATGCTTACATATTGCTGCCTGTTTTTTAAATATGAATTTAACCAGTTCATTGACATACCGCTTATTCCAAAATTATTTAATTTAGATAGTAATAAATCATGGTCAACGCAGTCAAATGCCCTGCTGAGGTCACAAAATACCCCAACAGAACACTCGCTCGCCTCCATGCGCCCAGTGACATTTTCTAGAAAAGACTGTAACGCAGTGGTTGTAGATTTTTTTGATCTAAAACCATGCTGATTATTAGTTAGTATCCTGTACTTATCCAGAAAAGACACCAAGCGATTAAGAAAAGCGTACTCAAGTACTTTGGAAAAACTAGATGATAAGGTAATTAGCCTGTAATTATTAAGATCTGTTGCATCATTTTTCTTAAATAACGGTATAACTTTTCCAATTTTTAAACTATCAGGAAATGTACCTGTAATAAACGATAAATTTATTTAAAAAGCTAGGGGTTTTGCTATAAACTTGCCTATTTTTTTAATAATAAAGGTGGGAACTTCATCCTGGCCGGAAGAGTGTTTGTTTTTTAGTTTATTGTTAATAATATCAAAAACATCTTCCTCAGTAAAAGGTATTAAAAACATCGTTTCTGTTGAGGTACACATCTACGGTTGTGTCTTTCATTGTCAAGGTTACCGTTAGGTATAAGATTTTTGATCTCCACTGGAGCGCTCTTGAAAAAATTATTAAAGATATCAGCTATTTTATGGGGGTTCTATACTATTTCTTCATTTAGTTTGTGAAATTTTTGCTAGATTTAGTTTTACCACGCAGCTCGTTAACAACATCCCAAGATGTTCTAACAGGGTTATCGGAATTTAGAATTTTGTTCTGGTAATAGCATTTTTTTCTACTACTGACCAATTGATTGTGTGCTTTTTTTGCACACTGATAAGTCGCCTTTAAAACAGGGTATCTATATTTTAAAATATAAAGGTCCTTTAGTTTAGCACTTGACGTTTTAATTTCATCATTAATCCACTTTCTTGTTTTAACATTAACGTTACTATAACACTTTCGTAGTGGAAAAAAACAATTAAAGTGATAAAGAAAAACATTCACGAAGCAAGTATAAGCCGCATTTACCTCAGTAAAATTATATAGACCACACCAATCTTCAGACTTAATTGCTTCAACAAAGTTACGAACAGCACTAGCAGTAAAAAATCTCTTAGTGATAGCTATCTTACTATTACAATCTGGAGTAGTGACTATACCCAAATCAAAATTTATTGTTCTGTGATCTGAGATGGTGTTGTCTTCTACACAGGAAATGCTTTTATGTTGAAAGTTAGTGAAAATCTGATCTATGGTTGTTACTGTATTGCAAGAAACCCTAGTGGGCCAGAATACTCGTGCTTTTAAATTGAAACCTAATAAACAATTATGAAATTTTTTACAGTCACTATTTTTATTATAAAAATCTATATTAAAATCTCCACACAGCAGTAATTTAATACTAATATTGCGTTTATACAGATAATTTAATGTATTTGTCAGTTTATCAAAAAATACATTTATATCTCCTGATGGAGATCTGTAACAGTTTACAATAATCAAGGAATTTTTCTTATCTAATTTACACAGTACAGCGCACGCTTCAAAATGCTTGTCCAAACAATACATGTCTAAATTAATTTTGCTGAATTGCAAACCTGTCTTAATCCAAATTCCTACACCTCCGCACCAGCCGTAACCAAGACAACATCAAAACTTCTTGGAAATTTTTTGTAGGTAGTCATAATTTCTTTTTGGGGTTTATGTCCTTACGATTTTCTTACCGAATCTACATTCGAGCATTAATTCATATCCGCAAATTATTTTTCGTGCATTCCAACAACGTCCTAATTTGCCCTCGCGTCCCGCTCGGGCAAATACGACGTTGTTGGAACGCACTAAAAAAAATTCCGGAAAGAATTAATGCTTTTACGAGATTATATGTGAACATTTTAAATCAGCACGGGTATTTGCAAATTCTTGAAACATTTGTTTTACCATTTCTAAATACTTTACAGCCGGAACTACGTAATAACCTGTTTTGACAACAACACGGCTGCCCTGCTCATTCCACAACTTTGGTCAGGCAATGGTTAGATCTTCATTTAGACTTTTAGCTAAATGAAGATAGGTAGGTTTGGTCCAATCCGTTATCCTACTAGGTCATCTGAAATGACACTACTAGACTTTGTTTGTGGGGTGCCTTAAAAGGTTTATTCAATTTATCAAGAGAGACGAAAAATTTGTTGAAGTGGGAGGTAGTCACGTAGAATAAAAAAAACAGCTTTATTTTATAAACATTTTGTGTCAAGTCTCTTGAAAAATTTTCATGTTTTCTTAATTTGTTCTCACCCTATACATCAAATCTAAGATTATTGTATGATAACCATATTTTCTTAACAAGCAGAATTTTTATAAAAAACGAGATTTCGTCATAAAATTAATAATAAAGATTTTTCTTCTATTGCCAAACTCCATCCGTGGACGCACTGTATATAACAAAATAAGATTTCGAACTGAACTATAATATGCATTTAAGATTTAAGGCTCAATTACACTTCCGCAGCGCACATTTTCTCTCTTTGAACGATCGTTTCAGTATAATATCAGTAAAGTTTACAGTAATTTGCCAACCCTCTTGTAAAGTTTTTCGAAAGTATTATCTTAAATATTTTGTATCTATAGCCTTAATGTGCTGAGATAAGTTTCTAATTAACAAGCAGCTAGTCTCTTTGTGTTCATATAACTCTGCTACCTTCAGGGTACTTTAATTTAATTTATTTATCTGACTTGTTTAATGTTTTGGCATTAAAAGTGTAAATTGGATTTTGTCTATCCGCAAGGTCCAGTTGAAAAACAGTATATCTGAACTGGGTCTTGTGATTTTTGATATATATACTTAACTTAACTACATAAAACCCTTAGACATCAGACTGGAAAGGTAACACGATTCAAATTCTATGAAGTAGTGCAGTGTAGAAGAATGTACGATGTAGAGAAATAAATAAATTTGACAGGGCCTTAACATTTCACCACTAGATAAGAACAAGCTAGAGTAAACAGTTGCATGCAATTTCTTAGGCTTAATCCTTGAAGTGCAGAAGAAGAAGAAGTTTCGTCTCCACACTATTAGGTCGTAATATTATACTTAGCCATCATGGTTTAGTAAACCAGCGATTTAGGAAATGCTTATTATTAATAATGGGCTGAGTACTTTAACATCTTTATTTTTTATAGTTCCACAGCTTTTTATAAAACAGAAGAAACAAATATTAGTGAATATATCGAAAAAATCGATTAACTAAGAACACGATATCAGATTCCTATTAATATTTTATATCGTAAACTTCAATTAAATCAATAACAGGGTAAAATTTGTATTTGAAGTTTAATGGTCACAAGTAAAAGCAGCACGCTCCATTAATTCGATATCGTTATTTCGCTATTTATTGTACTACTTCATCAGAAGCTAAAGTATAAAACAGACGTAGTGTTAGAAATACTTAAATACCCAAGTCTCTACAGGTAGTGAAATAGCAAAACTTAATGAAAGTAAAATACCATATCGCTTGTATCTTACTACATTATTCCAAAAACAAATTTTCTGGAAAGTTATCTGACGAATATTGTTATATAAACAATTTAGACAACTTTATAACTCTGAAGTACTCAAAGTAATCCGGCTAGATTAAATTCCAGCGCTTAAATTGATGGCTTGATCGATAACAAGTGTTTCTCATTAACTGTCATAGTTTAATTAAGATGTATATTTGCACATGCCTCGGTATGACTCAGCCGGAATCTATTTTTTCTGTTTACTCGGTTAGTTTCTTTAATTGCATGTAACCGTTACGACACCAGCAGGATAGTTTTAGAAAAAACACGTACTTCCGCCGTGTTGCTCTCATGCAAGTTTCCAAATTAATCTAACTGAAAAAGTAAACCGTTCGTCTACAGCTACACCATGTGACGAACCAAAATTTCTTACTCGAATTCCAGAACTTTCCATCGCTGTCCAACCCATGCAAACACATCTTCCGACTGGGTTATTTGAACTTTTTGTAATGAGTAAGCAAATACTAGTTTCTTAGAATCGCTGGAAGTCGAGTGTAACATTCAACAACCACCTCTCTGTACTCATTTGCTGGCTGCAGTAAGTAAAGTTGGAAATATGTGGTTTTACTGACATCTTTGAAGGGATTTTGAAGAATGCCGCCTGCTGCGATGTCCAGGAAAATTTGAACAAGGTCGCCTGATTATTTGATGAATTTAACGATAGCGAGTTGGGCCTAAAGTTCAGGTATAATTCATACTTAGCCACGAACAGTCCAGTACACAAACACATAAGCGACCCAGAAAACAATCAAGATCAAACATAGAACGATTACGTATCCTTCCTAACGATTTTATTATATTTAGCTGGGAACGGCTCAGGTGTCCGATGTAAATAAATGAAAAGTAATCCTTCAACTCGCTCTCGACGAGTAAAACTTTAATGCGACGGTACAATTAATATTAATTGAGCTAATATTTAACCAGTCTGCGCGAAGAAAAACTAAACAGCGCGTTCGTTATCTCTCGTTATTCCTGCAGATAAGTTCACCTTTATCGCGCATTCGGGAGAGCAGTATTATTAGACGGATCTACTCATTTTTACACTTCTGCCGCCGCAGTAAATATTTAATTAAACCGTACGCGGGCCGCCGATTATAACAAAAACCGCGCCCCCGTCTAGTCTTAAGGAGGGATCAGCATTGTGGGCCCCTCGCGAAACTGTTTGAAGTGCTTAAAGTTCTACTATGTTTCTATAGGATCATTATTAAGAACAAAAGATTCTCAAAATGAGATGATTATAGATGAGGTTTCAGCGCCCTTTATTCGCGGCCTCTTTATTCGGAATATGCAGACATGAAAGGCTGCATGAGCGCGCGTTCTTTCTACTCGGATGATAGACACTCTCGTCGCATGGTAATCTAGATTTTTGTTTGTTTTCAACCCTTTCATACCACCCGCTTTTTATATCCCGCTCCTTCAGACGGCATTTCGTATTCCAGCCTCCCCCCGCCCCTTCAAAGAAAACGAATCTCTCATATGCTCCACTCGTGCGAAATCATAATCAGTACGAAAAACAAACATGACCCTTGCTTTTCGGGCTTTGAGGAGATAAGGCTCTCCGACGCACACGCCATTGTGCTCCTGCAGGTGAATCTTATGAATCATTATTGATACAAGTTACTTATACGTAGCTTTCCTTAACGTAATCCACTAATGCCACCTTTTAAAAGATTTCTGCATTTCATGTACATTAATTTGTCCATGCACGTAACTATGGTTCAATTTCGAAAATGTGTCCTCAGTGACGTGAGGTGTGTTCAGCACCACTTCTTCTCCCCCAGCTTACAACCCTTCGTGGGTATTAGCTTCGTATACTATCGATTTATTCTATGCTTCCCTTGCCCCTTCTTCACACCTATCACTTTTACGTTTTTCAATATCGTCCTTCCATCTGTTTTGATGCATTTCTCCAGACTTTCCTTCTGTTGGGTTGTACAAAGTAATTTTCTTGACCAAAGCAAGCAAGTCTTCATCTTCTTAATTCTAATCAAAGTTTGAGCCTTCTAGCCTGTTCCGACTTTCATTATCATCATCATCACTAAGCTATTTGTGTTCACTGTTGGGCGTAGACCTTTTGTATATTTCTTCGTTTATTGCAATCATTGAACTATCGCAGCCTGCTTGCCTTGGTCTCCATACTAGTGTTTTCTTTGTCCACCCAGTGTCAGTTGTTCTCGCTTGGTGTTACGAACAGTTCAATTTTAAGGAAGCCCTTCTTTCAATGGCAGCTGTTACTCTGGACACTTCTCTAATTTGTGCGTGCGGCACTCTATCTCTGAGGAATAGACCTAGTAGTGATCTTTCTATAGGTCGCTGTGTAATGCGATCTTGTTGGCCAAGGTTTTTATTAATTGTCACTGTTTCCACTCCATAGGCCAAGACAGACAGAGCACACTGATCAAAGACTTTCCTTTCTAAATAACTTGTTATATTAGACTTGACTATATTTCACAGCTTTCCATAAACAGCCCGAGCCAGCCCTATTCTTCGAAGTGTATCACATGTTTGATTGCCCGAGATATTTATTTGTTATATGCATGTTCTTTCTACAAGCTCTTGTGGAGTATTGAATTGGCTATATACAAGGTTATCATAAAGTAAGGGATTATTTTAACTTATTATATCTTTTTAACAAATTAAGTTAATAACAAAAACTAAACGATATTTAGTTGTTTAAATAATGTGATTTTGTATGCCCAAACCCAGTTACCGCAAATGTTCAATATGACCTCCATTTTGATCTCGTAAAATCAGCAACCGTTCCTCTAAATTGTACACAGCATTTCGTAACATTTCTGGTTGAATTGCACCAATTTGCTCAGTAATATTGTCTTTTAATTCGTGTAGCGTTGTTGGTCGTCTGCTAACCACTAATTTTTTTAAATAACCCCACAGCCAGTAGTCCGCTGGGTTAAGCTCAGGTGATCTTGGTGGCCATAAATTTGCAAAATGTCTGCTTAAAACACGATCTTGAAAAACGTTAGTTAACAATTTTTTAACTGGTCGGAAAATGTGCGGAGGTGCATAAAAATCATGTTTTCAATTCCGTGGTGCTCGTTTTGCAGCTGTGGAATAACATAATCTCTTAACATTTGCAAGTATCGTTCACCGTTAACAGTTACAGATACGGCTTCTCCATTCTGCATTTCCTCGAAGAAATACGGACCAATGATAAAATCAGCTGTAAAACCGCACCAAACGGTGACTTTCTTGTCATGAAGACCTTCTTGAACGATTTCTTGTGGATTTTCTGCAGACCAGATTCTACAGTTTTGAGTATTGACTCCACCGTTCAGAGAAAAATGTGTTTGGCTTCAATTTCCATCTGAGCCAATAATCGCAAAGAAAAATCGTACCTAGCAGCCAAATCTGCCTCCTTTAAATCAAACAGCATTTGCAGTTAATAATAATAATAATAATATGCCTTTATTCAACCAAAAAAAAAAAAATATTAGAAAATGAAGAGAACCATTGAATGTAATATTCACAGGCGAAGTTCAGCCAGACAACATAAGGTAGTTTGGTGCTCTTCCACTTAACCTGTAGTTTGAACTTAAAATTATTAGAAAAACATAAATACTATTTTTTTCAATTCCGACATGAAAACCCATGCGCCTGCCTGTACGTAACAATACAAATACAAAACTAGTTAACAAAGAAACTATTGATTCTGCTCACGAAATAAGTAATAAGTTAGATTGCGATTGACTTATAGTAAATGGAAGAATATTTGAAATTTTATTGAAACAGTTAATGACACAATATGAAAAAGATCTCTCAAATGGTTGTTTTCGATGTGATGGAAATGTTAAAAGACCCTTGTGGCGAAGATTACGGACGTCGGTACGATAAGTTAGCTTTCTGCGTAAGTATGCAGGACATTTAAACGTAATAATTTTTTGATATCGAAAAGCAGAGTGCAGATATCTTCTATTTTACATATTTAACCATTTGCAATCCTGAAGTTGGTGAGAAATTTTTTCGTATTTACGTATACCATATATTAGACGTAGACAAGAATTTTGAACTTTTTGTATCCTATTAATGTCAACAGAGTCTAGACAAGGGCCATATACTACATCACAATAATCAAACTGTGACAGAACTAAAGCAGTGCACAAAGATATTTTCATCTAAGTAGTCAGCAAATGCCTGTTGCTGTAGAGCGTTTTAATATTACAATATGAACGCTGCATCAGACATTTGCTAACATGATCTCTAAAACGTAGCTTATAATCAATTTGAAGCCCAAGATTTCTTACAGAGTCTTGAAACAGTATAGATACTTTATTTATAAAAATCCTAAATCGTCTATACATCGAAGCCGGTCTTGTAAGTTTCCAAATAACATGGCGTAAGATTTTTTAGGATTGAGCTGTAGACAGTGTTGCTTGGATATATTATAAAGCATAGTTAAGTCTTCGTTTAGTAAACTACAGGCATTCTTACTTTCTTCTGGTTTAAAAGAAATGTAAACTTGTGTGTCATCCGCATATGAATGAGAATGAGAGTTCATAAGATGTTCATCAAATGCTGAAGTGTAAATATTAAATAGAATCGAACCCAAGACCGACCCCTGTGGAATGCCACTCACTGTGCTTGTAAATTTCGATTTATTTTCTCCCAATATAACCCGTAGAGCACGACTAGAGAGATCATTCTTAAACAGCATAGTAGCACTGTCCTGTAAGCCGATATAATGTAACATGGCAATCATTATTTCATGATTAATGGTATGTTTTTATATTTAAAATTTGTTTTTAGATAAAACCCTACGCCTCCACCTCGTCCAATTCGATCCCTTCTTATAAATGTATAGCCTTTAATTGCAACTATACAGTCTGCTATGCTACTTCCCAGCCAGGCCTCGGTCACTGCAACCACATCATAATTATTTTCCAGAATATGTGCTTTTAAAATATTAAAATTATTTATGAGTGAACGTACGTTCAAATGAGTTATTTTCATAACCTAAAAGTAAGAAAGAACACTAAAATTAAACTAAAGTATACTTTATGGCAGGCACATACGTTAATATGACCGTATTAATAAAAAAAACTACGCAACTAACTTTAACAAACAAAATTAAGAGATAAAACAAATGGTACTCTACTTTCTAAGGACTAAGCCAAATTACGTATGTAAGTTGTGCTTTAAAGGCAGTGCGCAACAATTTATTTATTTATAATTTTATTAAGCTCGTCCACTGTAGTAACCGCCTTTTTATTACCCTCATTATTAATAATAATTATACGTTCCTAACGCCAAGTTTTTGAACTGCCTCCTGTAGTAATAGATACCTAGGCTTCGTAAGGTCTTCACGAATAATATAGCCGGTACCCTTCAGCAGCTTTTTATTATGAAACACTAAGTTTCGCGGCTGATAGCTCACAAATTTCACTATAATCCGACGATGTTTAACGTTTTTACGGTTATCACTTTTCAAAAAGCCAACACGATGTGTACGATCGCGGTCATCCTTCTGCACATTTAGCTTCATTCGTTTATTGAATATTTCCAAAACCTTTTTATCCGTATCTTCAGATTGTTGCTCTGGAATGCCAAATATGCGAATAGAATTTCTTCTACTATATTGCTCATGCTGGTCTAAAATTGCCTTCTGTTTGTTAAGTTCTACATACGACTTTAGTGCATCGATATTTAACACCTTTTTTATCACTTCGCTTAAGCTGTTCGCGATACTGGTTACGAATTCATCTTGTTGAAAAAGTTGAGTTAATATGCCTTTCAATTGCTCAGCCAATATAGCTTCGATGTCCTCTGCTTGAGCTTTTGTAAAAACAGGCATGGTGAAAACTGATGTACCACCGCGGCCAAAAAAATGGAAACACCAGCGTTAATCAAGTTAACGCTTTTTTATAATTTTACACAGTGTTATTGGGGGTTTACATAATATTAGGTTATATTTTGACTTTTTACTTTTGACAACAACTGACAACTGCATTAAACAATATGATATCAGCAATGTTGATTTAACTTAGGTAATATACCCATTTACACTAGGAAAACAATGATGTTTCCATTTTTTTGTCCGCGATGGTACAAGCTGTTACACTGAATTTGGATACATTTTTAGAACTTTGCGTAAAATTTTCCAAACCGTGGTGTATGGCATTTGCAATCGCTTGGATATCGCATTTGAACTGCTTAATCCTAGTGGATTACCTCTGGCTATGTCCTGATTTTCATGAAGAACCTATGCAACTTGGACATCGCTAATCCTTGGTCTTTCTGATCTCGGAAGGTCAATTATCGAACCTGTTCAATCAAATTTTTGTATCAAATTTCATTTGACAGGGCCCCGCTCCCAAACCCATTCTCGTACGAAATCTTCGTAATCCAGCGGTGTAATTTCTGCCGCATTCATAATAACACTGAACTAAACCAATTCTTGTTTGTAGATCCATGCTATTACAGTTTGAATCGTTACAACTTTACGTTTACTTGAGTTTTAATTTGAAAATAAACTCCAAATTGAATGATTTTGTTTTGACACTCGTGTCAACAATTGTAATGACAACGATTTTGTTTTCCATAGATACAATAAAATCCCATTCCTTAAGAAATTAGATTTCGTTTACTTTTTGTTGTTAGCTTGATTTGTTAAAAAGTTATAAGTTAAAGTATATCCCTTACTTTATGATAACCCCATATATTACAATGAACTAAGGCCCTACTTACGGCGAATTGAACTAAGGCCCTACTTAAGGCGAATTTGCCTTTAATAAAAGAAAATTATTGAAAAGGGGTGCTCCTAAATTCACGTATTCAGAATAGTGCTGCCCGTGCACGATGTCAGGCTTATTAAAAATACAAATGTCTTATTACAAAACCAAACGATTTTGGGGCCCTTATTTTATTTTAATTTCTGCAATAATATCAGGCTGCTCCGGTGAACATCAAAACTCTTTCTCGGGTTGGGTCGCTAATTAGAAAAATTGGTAGAGCAAACTAATTTCAGTAGCTCCGATTTATTAGGATTCTTTTACTTGTGAACGCACAACAACTATATCTGCAGCAGCTGAATGAATCCCAAAATCGGCAAATTTACCGCAGGTAAGCAATGTTTAAACTCGCATAGCAACAGTCCCAACGGATTTTGTTCTGTCGTGACGTATAACTGACGCCAACTTTCATATGTTTTTAGTTGCAAACGAGTGGACGATTTTCCTGTAATTTCTACAATTTCTACTGATGCCACGTTCATCTCCGAGTTCTGGGATGCTCCGGACAATTCGAAACTGCGGCAATGTGTAGTAGAAACCCCAATCTTGCAGGCCCCAGCGATATGAACAACCTTTGGCGATAGAATTTGCGGAAATACCTGGTTTTTATCGAAGCTTCGATGCAGCTTACACCCCTTAGGGGACGCCAACTCGTTTTCTCCGCTGCAAAACGCCTGGTGTCTCGGATTCTTGCCTGATGTTATGTGTGGAGGGCCCCTCTAGGCGTTCAAGACACCAAACCTGGTTCCAACATGCTCCTGCAGGTGGTATCGACTCCAAACGTAGCCCTTACTCGGATCGCCGCTAGCCTGGATTTTGTCGGAGGTGAATATGCACCAAATACAGCACTTTACTACTGGCAAACTGGTTCTAATTGTGCCCCACACTTTACTGGTTAAATAAAACCAAAACATATAAAAATGGATACGTTTTATTAGCAAATTCAAACTTTTAATGGGAGCTGATGTGAAACACTGCTAACAGCTTGGGCAATAAATAAGCTCTCTTGAGCGGTTGTTAAACAAAATACATCATAGCAACATCACACCAGAATTGTTTAAAAGGAAATAAGATTTGATACATAAAATTAACTTATAGGATAAGGCTTTGATAATATTTTTAATTCATACCGGCTAAATAATGTTCTTCTTCGGTTAGAATGCACTAGACTGAATACTCTGCCATTTCACTGTATTTTTAACCGCACTGTTATGTTCCGTAGTTTTAAATGCACTTAATAATGGCCTTTCGTTTTATTACACTGCTGTTCGTAGGTTTCTCTTTGCAATATTTCTTGTCGGTTGCTTCTTGCAAAGTTTCTAAGCCTCGTACTGCATTGCTCTACCCATCAGTTACATTGCCATTTTGGTTCTAGCTTTCTTACCACTATAATGCTCATACTTTGTACTTATGCAAACCATTTATTACAATAACAATCATAATACTGCAAATGTTAATGCTACAATCGTCAGATACAATCTAACTGCATTCGTACTTCCAAAACCTCGTCAAATCTGAGCCCACGAACGTAACCCTTTTGAGCTAGCTTTTCATGTTACCTTTGCCTCAAATTGTGAAACTCAGCAGCACCCATCAGTGCACTTATCTCAATAAAAGTAAGCTAAGCTTGCACTAATTGAAATAATTAATTATGTGCCTCGGTTTGACTTTTTTATGCATTCTAGCTCCATTGGCAAGCAGAGTTGTTGAGAGCACAAAACCATTTCAATATATCGACATTGAAGATCTACTGTTTTGGCTTCATTGTATAAGCACTTTACTTACACTGCTCAATTTTCCAATGCTTATCACAACTCATACTATCAGAATCTGTTAAGAAATCAATAAAGGCCATGTGTGTTGGTAAGTTAAACTCTCTACGTATTTAATTAATTGTTACCTAATGAAAATGTCAGCAGCAAATCTCTTGTGGTGGACATTATATCATTTATTTTACGTTCGAAGGTTCTTCAGTTCTTCCCACCTTCTGTAAGTATCCACATAGATTGTATCTAACTAAAGACCAAAAGAAAATGCTGTGTGATGCTCTAGTGCTCTCCCAGTTCTCATACTGCTCAGAGATATACTCACCTTGCTTAGACTATGATTCAGCTGGAAAGATACACAGAGTTCAAAACGCTTGCTTAAGATTTATTTATTGTATTCGCAAATTTTATCCTATTTCACATAAATTAATAGACGCTAAATGACTTAACATGCACAACAGACGCCTACTACATACAGCTTCATTATATAATAAAATAATTATTAATCAAAAACCACCTTACCTGTATAATAAAATACAATTCCGAACGGATGTACATAATTTAAATTCAAGACACAAGGGCCTTATTACACCGCCACCGCATAAAACTGCTCTCTTTCAACGCTCGTTTCAATATAACATCAGCAATATATACAATGAAATACCATATTCGTTAAAAGAATTATCTACTACTGCCTTTAGAAAACATTACTTTAAATATCTTTTAGCAAATAATTTGTAACATGGTGTCTGCTAATATAATACAGCTGGTTGTTCGTATTCATATGGCTTTGCTAGTTAACATTTTATTGATAATTTAGTTATTTTTTTCTTAGTTAATGTAGGCATTAATTGTATATAACTGTTTATCTATAATTTCAAGGTTCAGTTGAAAAACAATTTAACTGAACTGAACCTTGTGATTTTGGTGTGCATAGGCTAAATATTTTTGCCAATTATGTTGTGTATAACATGTATCTTCCACAAATACTTTATTATTATTTATTATTATTATTATTTGATGATACTTCGAATGTTTTTGTTATATTTAAACCAATACTATCATTGTCAATAAAAGGTGGGACGGGCAACTATTCTGCTATATTTTTAAGTCCATTTAGTTGTTCAATGTTGCAGTTGGTCAGATTGATAGATGCATAAAAAATTCACTACAGAAAACTAATCTTTAGAAACTGCTGTTGCTATAGCTGCATCTAGTTGGGTCGTTTTCTCAATGAGGTCTTCTTGATCTCTTCCTATAGTCGCAGCATCGCCTATATATGCACATAATGCTGTCTTGATAATTTTGCAATTGTGGAGAGCAAATCAAGCTTTCTTGTAATGAACTTTAAGCATTAGGTTGAATTAATTAATACTGAAAAAAATCTCCTTGTTTCACACCATTTTCTATTTCAACAAATGTTATCATGTCCACTCCTACTGCTGTTTGTGTTTCTTAGCACTTCTGCTATCAATTCACTAGCCTTCTTGGTATTCTCTGCTGTTTGACACGTGGTAACATTTTTTTTCCGTTTATCTTATCAAAATCTTGCTATGAAGATGGATGTTCTGTTCACAGCATTTTTCACGAATTTGTCATAGTTGAGCGTTTAGTTTTAAAACTACATTAATAGCGTACGTATTTCTTCATGGTAGAGTGTATATAAGTAATTGATGTTTCATGCTTGCAAGTATTCTGTAAGCTGCGTTAAAGAGAGTATTCTAGTTTGCTTTATTTTTTGAGCCTTGCGATGTTTCCCCTCTATATGACTTCTCTCGTTTCTCTAAGTTAGTTTTTCTTCTTTGATTGCGCTGTTATGTTTGTAATATATTGTTATTCTGTTAACAATTCTCTGTTATTGCTATTCGATGGGGTTTTCTCGCTATGTTCAACTGCTTTCCTGCTTTCTTACTACTATCAGAGATTAATCGTTACTGAACTGTTCCGATTAAATCCTTGGCCAAGAGTGAAGACTAATTAATGGATAAGAAATAGCAATCCACTTTCGAAATGTGCAGAAGTTCTGATAGTTGCATAATGGTCTAAAAACACAGAATACCTTGAGCACCTTTGACTAACTTTTTGAGGTGGATCATTCCATTTTTCCTTTTGGTCTCTACTTCCATGGCTTATTGCGTGTTTTTGCACTTTCGGCTATTTTATTCCATTTCCCCCTAACTTGCATTCTATTTCTTCACCTTGCTGTTTCCATACTTTTAATAACTTCTCTTGGTCGATTTGCATATAGCTTCCACTCTGTGACCCTTCTCAACACTGATGCCCATATCACCGTATTCTTCGGGATTTCATTACCTTCACTGTCTTTCTCTTTCACTTCTCGATTCTTGAGAATTCTGTATTCCCCTTTAGCACCATGCCAAATATTTTTAGTTTTTCTTGGTCTCTATTTCTAAGGTGCATCGTTTCTGCTGTATAAGTTGTCATCGGTCTGATGACTTTGTACACTCCCATTTTGAGATTTTTACTCGTACTTATCATTTAGTTCTGCATTAATCTATATATATATATAAATCAATCGCCGTGTGTTAGCAACGCAAAAACTCAAGAACGACTTGACCGGAAAATTGGAAAATATCGAAAGTGTGTTTTTCTATACACTGTACGACCTTCTATTTGCAGTCATACTTTTATGATTCTGTACTTAATGGTTTGAAAGGTTTTCCCCATCATGTCATAATCCAAAACAACATTTGCCGGGTCAGCTAGTATCTTATATTCAGAGCCGGATTAAGAATATGTGAGGCCCAGGGCTAAATTTTTTTAGAGGCCCCATTCCCATTTATGCAACGGGTACAAAGGGATCTAAATGATTAGAAACCGCACTAGATTATAACCTTCCAATCTTTTCGAGGCCCCCGAAATTCGGTGGCCCGGGGCTGCAGCCCCCTTAGCCCCCCCTTTAATCCGGCTCTGCTTATATTTATAGTATGCCCTGTGTCCTGACTGTTTCCACTATGCTGAACTTCTGTTGGTAATTATCGTTTCTAAAAATTGTAAAGCTCTATCTTTAGATTTCTTATGTTATCAATTCTGTTTTTGCTATCTATTCTCACATATTTAGCTTTCTCTTTATTGATTTGCAGTCCCCTTTTATTCGCTGTGATAGCTACATTTAAAAGTACTTTTTCTATATCTTACTATTGTGATTAGATTGCCAGCGTGAGCTATTATTTAAACAGCGTTCTCTATTATAGTTGCCATGAATTTACACGCCTTTCCCACGCTTTCTACGACCATATTAATAGTTATTTACGTTATAAGGCCGGAAAATGACTTATTAAAGTACGAGTTAGATGTTTACAGACGAGGCGAGGAACAAGCGGAGTCTGGAATTTCTAAACAAGTAATTTAATAATATTTTACGGCCGTGTATCGTACTATGTTTTATTTCATACAGTTTTATACAACATGTTCATTGAAAAAGTTCATAAGGGGCGGCTGTGGAAATTCAAACGTATGCATATGTTGGCGCCACTGTAAATCTAAGTCAAATTCGAGGTTAGCAGATTAGGTTTTGAAATTCATTTGAAAATAGTCTTGTTCCCCTCATAGTCATCTTAATTAAACTTATTAATTTGGCTAACCCTTACGTACCATAAGTAATCGAGCGTTCTGTAGTATTAACCAACTCTAAAAGTACCAGCTTTAATGTTTTCCATGTAGCCATTCATATTGTGATCCGTCCCTCTTCCTCCTAGTGTAAATCTAACCGCGAGTCATGTTTATTCGGTTCCATAGTCTGTTTCCCCCCCAAGTCTTAATAATCAGAAATCGAGAAGAGTTTTCCACAGCATGGTGGCGTTATTTGCGTTTAAAAGGGTATTCCGCACGGGGAGAACATTCAGGTACTGGATGCAAGTGGCATTGACAAACGTTCGCGTCGTTCTAAAACAATTCAATACCGGCAGGATTACAGAGAAACGCAATTTGTTTGATGTCAGTTGCGTGTGCACGTGAATTACGAAAAGCAATCTCCTAATATCAAAGTCCTGTATGCTCAAATGCCATTTTTTAC
>CALNHX010004901.1:0-117643 GCA_940337035.1 Agriotes lineatus | reverse complement strand
ATTGGAAGTAGAACAGTGGGCACTATAGCGGCCATTTTGTGTTGGGACATGGCGGCCATCTTGTTTAATCGGATCAATTAAAAGTCAATTAAACCGCGAATCAGATGCTCTAATTAATGTCGCGGATTGACCTAATTATTTTTGATGTGTGCTACTGATTAAATTACGCATTAGTTTCCGATTAAATTACGCATTAGATTTTTTAATTTGCTTCTGGAATTACGCGGCGGCCATTTTTAATTTTCGCGGGAATATTTGAAATTTGAATTTTTTCCGATTTTTTTCTAATTTCCATTATTTGAATTTTAAACTTCCCGGGTGTCAGCAGCCACCTTGGTTTTCTGCGCGCGCACCTCTCGCTGTAGTCGTTTTTAATTTTGAATTTTTGCGGAAATATTTGAAATTCAAGCTGGTAAATCTATTTCGCTCTTCGAAGCTGTTGTCTCTCTCGTGCATTCACTCGCTGAAATATTTGAATTTAAAAAAAGCTTCCTGCGATGTCCCATGGCTGGAATCGAACCAGCGACCGCAGCATTACGAGTACGAAGCCTTAACCAACTGGGCTATCGAAGCGATCGAGGTTTTAAGGAATTAACTATAGTCACTACTTCAACACTTGCGTGCAGTTTCGGTGCCCTGTTTAACTAATGAATTTCAAATTTACATCGCTGTTTATGAACATAGATATTTTTTTAAATTATTCTCACTTTTACTAGAACAATTACATTTCGTCCCTCGAAGAAATTTCAGAGAGGCCAATTTAATACCGTTTAATAGATGTTTTACATAGTTTAATTTCGTTCTGGCATATAGCCTGATTTAATTATGTATTGTTATCAGTCGATAGGCCTTTAAAATAAATATTTGTTGATATCTGTATCGATTTTCATTCAATTACAACAGAACATTCCGTGCTTGTGAGCCGTTACGCTTAAGTTTAGTCGTGTTAATATTTTTAATTAACTCATCGGCGTGTTTATGTATCAATAACTTGTTTTATGTAATTACAATTGGGGCATTTTATATTAGAATTTAAATAAACGATAATATTACGCGGCGTCTTTATGCAGGAGTCGTTTGAATTTTGTAAATGTCTTTTAGCACGAATCGATTCCTGGAAAAACATACTGCATCGTGTAACTGTATTCGCTAATTATTCAAAATGTTTTATTGAGTATGAAAAGGTCTCATAATTTTGATCGCTGTTGGTGTAAAATGCCTGTCAAAAACCTGTCTGGAAAACGCAACGGTTTTTGCAAAGCATGTTGGGACGAACAGCGATGAGTGGAATTTTTAAAATATTGCCCATCGAACAGCGGAATAATTCTAGAACGAATCGGAGTTTTTATTTGTATAAAATGGCGGTCCGAACACGACGCTGCACAAAACCTGGATTTATCGAAATTTTAAAATAATATAGCTCTGTAATTTTAAAAACAATATAAAGTTACATTTTTTAATGTCTCCTTTGTAGCTGTTTGATTTTTGTGTGTTGTTAATATGCGTACAATTTCTAAACAAGGCGTCGATCTGATATTTCACGTCAAAAATTACAGTAAATGTTCAAAGACAGAAATAAATAATTTATAAGATGCTAGACTATTATAGCTTTCTCTTTCAAAGTTTTGACGTCATTGCATAGCGGGCTGTAAATTACCCGAGTCTTATTGTATAAGAATGGCGTTCAGTCGTGCGGGAATTGTACACATTGAAAAAATGTAAAATTAGAAACATGCATCAAATATTTAAATCAAATAATTTAAAAACTCTACAATGAAATTTTATACGGTATTTATAGCAAATGCCCGTTTCTTGGAAAAGTCTGATGCATTGTCGTTGACTAATTGCTAACGGTTTTAGCCTGAGGCCCTTCTCAATGCCTCGTTTTAGAAAGCAAGTTGGTACATGTCCACTTGCACTTCTAAAAGTTGTTAACTTGATTGTTACCACAGACAAAGGAATTTGCTATGATAGCACCGAGTCTGCAGGGGGACCTCTTGTCTACACTCATACTTTACGTAAAATAGAAATTTCCTATCTCACTCACTCTTATTGACTGCTGTAACTTTATCTCTGGCACTCGCTCAAAATGTCTGTAGTTTTAATATGATTGAAGGTATCTCGTCATTCCTTCTAAGTATTTAAATATATATTAGACGTGTTTTAAAAAATATATGCATAAACGTTTTGCGATTTTCTAACGATTTGGTTCATATGGTTTTGTCGCTTTTAAAATAAATAGACATTATTTTATTTCGTGTTTGAGTTTTATAATTACGCTGTGCCCTTTGTGGCTTGATTATTTTATAAGTAAGCGTCTGAAATTGTGTCATTATATCGCTCAAAACTGTATTTTAGTTTTAAAAATTTTAGTATAAATGACATCAGCCGAAAATAAAAACGCAAATGACCACAAAGTAACATAATTTTGAATAAAAATCACGCAATTTCGTTGAAAAATGTTCTGTTTCACTTAAAATTTTACAAAACTGACATCATGTCACTTGAAATTATACAAAAAACGACATTTTTAGCCAATAAGCGATAAAAAATACGACATCCCACATCATTTCACTTAAAAATTATCACGTTTCGTCTTACAAAACGCTTTATAATAAAGAAAATGATGTAAAAACAGTTGTAAGAGTTATTTCTAAGCATAATTTTGCAAATGTTGTACACTTTTTCTCTAACTTGTGGCAGTTTTAGCAAGATTTGAATAAAAAACAGCCATTTCTGCAGCAATTTTAGTAAGATCTGAATAAAAACATGCAATTTACAAAGCATTTCGTTTAAAATGTTAGAAAATCGACATCATCTCCCATGAAAATTTATAAAAATCGGCATCTTGTCACATTAAATTCTGTAAAAACGACAAAAACAATATTTTTTTCACAACTTTCATTGAAAAATAGTAAAATTTTACGAAAATACGTCTGTGCTGACGACAAATGAAAATAAATTTGAATAGAAACACGCAAAAATTACGAAAAGACGTATGTGTTGACCCCCAAAGTAACAAAAATTTGAATAAAATCACGCAATCATACAGCATCTCACATAAATTTTCGCAAATATCGACATCATGTCACATAAATTATACAAAAACTGTCATCACGTCACTTGAAATTATACAAAAAACGATATTTTATTCAACACACGATGAAAATTGAACAAAAATCACGCAATTACAAGCCATCTCACATAAATTTTCACAAAAATCGACATCATGTTACATAAACTATGCATAATTTTGCAAATGTTTTACACTTTTTATAAAATGCATCGCTCAAAATTAAAAGAAATAGCAATTTCGTTGAAAAAATCTACTACCACAATCATTTCGATAAACAAAATTCAAAAAATCTTATACTTTTGACGGAAATATATGTATGTTGACCACAAATTAACATAATTTTTAAATAAAAACGCGCAATTCGTTGAAAAAAATATTCTGACACCACCAAAACACGCAATTTCATTGAAAAATATATATATGTTGTCCACAAATTAACATAAATTTGAATAAAAACACGTAATTTTGTTGAAAAAAATGTTCTGGCCCCTTCATTTCACTTAAAATTTTACAAAACTGCCATCATAACACTTGAAATTATACAAAATATATGTATGTTGATCACAAATTAACATAAACCTGAATAAAACACACAATTTCGTTGAAAAATTTGCAAATGTTTTACACTTTTTTATAAAATGTATCACACAAAATTAAAAGAAATCACAATTTTCTAAATTATATCACGCTATTATGAAATCGTAGATTGATTTTTTGAAATTTTACACTTTGTAACTGTAAAATAACTGCAAATACTAATATTTTAGCTTTAGACTTTGTAATTATTGCAGATTCGAGAAAAATAAAAGCAGAGTAGAAATAAAAAAACACAAACACTTTGTAATAAACAAATATATTGTTCTTATTTCGTATAATACTTGATAATATAAATATAATTGTACAGCAGAATGTCTTATTTCTAAAAATTCGCTAGCAATTTACAAAACTGTAGTTTGAGGTGCACGACATTTCAAATTAAAAAGGTTGCAAGTAATAAAATCAGAAGTTTAAGACGCTCCCAAGCCAGTCGCACAATTCTTGTAGGAAGTTTGATCAGAAGCAAAAACAGGGCGTTTCACATTCAACTGACTCGGGATTGTTTGCAATATTTTCTGAACTTCCATTGTATTCATTGCGCCACCAATCGGATAAAATTAGTATGTTTTCCAATGCACACACCGGCGAACAGATATAATAATAATAATAATAATAATAATAATAATAATGTTTATTGAGCATGATAGTAATTTAAATTACATAAAAAAAAGTAAAAAGTACATAGTATAATAAGAACAAGATATAAAAGAGAAAACCAAGAAAATAATATTACATGCCCAAAAGGGAAAAGATCGGCAAGGCCGTTTTTCACTGTTCCCTTAAAAAATAAACAAAACAAAATCGGTTATGGTGGCATAAGCTATTAATGACAAATATTAATAATAATAAATTTAAACTAACAAACCACTCTGAGCATTTGCCACACATTCTCTAAAATATTTCCTAAACCTGTTCAGAGTAGGTTGCAAGAAGACATGTTGAAAAGAATTAATTATCTTCGGTGCTGTATATTCAAAACAATCTTTAAACCTACTGGTTCGATGTTTAGGAATAATATACGGATCACCCCCCCTTAAGTTAATATCACTTAATAATATTTGTGAACGTTTAACTAAAAGACTGTATAAGTATGAAGGTTCTTCTGAATTTAAGATTTTATACAAGAATGTACCATATAAAAATAAAAACCTATAATTTATTTTCAATATACCTAGTCTATTGTAATGCGGTGTCACATGATCTCTAATAGAAATTAAAAATGAAAAACGCAAACAACAATTTTGCAATACTTGCAATTTTACCTGCATGTTATGTGTAAGAAAGTTATAATATACACTACTTCCATAATCAAGATGACTAAGAATTAGGGTATTCACCAATGTCCATTTAGTATGTTGTGGAAGAACGTATTTAAACTTCCACAATGCTTTTAACTTGGGATAGCATTCACTACATTTCTTCAGAATATGCTCTTCAAAGTTTAGGTTCTTGTCAATTAAGAAACCAAGATCACGGGCACTCTCATTGACTTTTATCACTGTATCACTTAACACTATCGGATCATTCAACATCAAGGTAGCTTTATTTACTGCGGATCTTGAACCAATGCATAAAACTGATGTTTTTCCAGCATTTAAGCGTAGACCATTTTTTGTTGACCAGTTGAGTATATGTTTCAAATTTAAGTTGAGTTCACCAATTAAATTGTTAACATTTTCGGGTAAGCAGGATTTATACACTTGCGTGTCATCGGCATATAAGTGGACATTCCATTGATTTACAAGAACTTCAGGTAAATCAGCAGTAAAAATTGTAAATAAGGTAGGGCCCAATATGCTTCCCTGTGGAACACCATACATAACTTGTAGTTCTTTTGACATGGCACCATCTAGTTTTACTTGTTGAGATCTGTTGGTTAAGTAGTTAGAAAGCCAGCGAAGCATTTGTTCATTAACACCATAATAACGTAATTTGGCTAGCAGTAAATCCCTATCAATTACATCGAATGCTTTGCTGTAGTCGAGTAGCACAAGGTAAGTAACTTCAGATTTGTCCATATTTCTTGTTATGTCGGTTGTTATCTTTATCACTGCCGAAGTGGTACTATGTTTAGGACGGAATCCCGACTGTGTATTAGGTAATAAATTATTAGAATATATGTATTGAACTAAAAAGTTGTTAACAATTTTTTCTATTACCTTCGATAAAGTTGGTAGCACACTAATGGGGCGTATGTCTTTTAATTCTTTAGCAGTGTTGGTTTTTGGCAAAGGATTGATGATTGCCTTTTTCCATAATTTGGGAAGAGTGCCACTATTAAGAGATACATTTACTATATTACCAATAGTTTCTTTACAAAATGGCAATATCAACTTTAACATGTTTAAATTTATGTTATCGCAGCCAGTTGCATTTGATTTCAATCCATTGATAATTTTTTCTATCTCATCAACGGTCACCATTTGCATTTGATCTTGCTGGTGACTTAACTTATCATATTTATTATGTTGAAAAAATTTTATAAGGTCGCTATCAATCCCTATATTTTGCACGGTGTTGACCAAGTGGTCGTTAATTAAATCGGCGTCTTTTATATTTTCGGCTATCTCCAAATGTGGTTTATTATGAACATTCCAAGATGCAAAATTTTTCCAAAGCATACGAGGGTTATTTCTGTGTATGCAATGACCGGTACAGAACCTGGTCTAAGCATCCAGAAAAACCAAGCCCGCTCAGCCATTATTAATGAATGGGTCAATACCGCACACCAACTAAGGTGGAGAAACTACAATCAAGCAACACACTGCAAAAGATTGCTAAAAACTCCGAATCCACATACCACCAAAACCCTGTTGAGACTGAACAGAACTCGAATCAAGCAAGTAGTCAGTCTACTAACAGGCACTGGAGCATTCAGAGAATTTATGCACAGGATCAATATCTATAGAGATGAACCTGTTTGCAGACTATGCCAAGAGGATGATGAAACAGCCTATCATATCCTCTTTGAATGCCCAGCATTAGAGCGTAAAAGACACCAACTCGATTGGAGCCTTAACTCTATTGACAACCGCAAACTAGTAGGGGACATTGCAAGTCTAGTAAAAGATGCGGATGTCGGCTTGCTAACTTGAAAACTCCCGACAGTACAAAAAGCCCAAAGGGCTGACGTGCGCATGCCAGCAAAAGGCAGTCGTGAAATCTAATCTAATCTAATCTAATCTACTAATTTCACTGTATGAATTCTGTATTTATTTCCTTATAGATGTATTCAAAACAAACATGTGTAAATATTCAAAAATAAATAAAAAGCTTTAAAAATAAACAACTACATTAAAAAATAACCAAATAGAATACAAACAAAATAAGAACGAAAAAACCAGAATATAAAATAAAATTGTAATTAAAAACCTGTAAAGGGTTTTTTGCATGGAACTATCTGCGCAAGTGGAGGTATGAAAAAAGAAATATTTAAAATGTTAAACGAAAAAAAATCATCCTGTATCTGTTGTTTATCCAGCATCTATTGGATAAAAAATGTACCAAATTTCGTCAAGGATAAAAAGTAAGCTATATGCAAAATATTATGTTGCTCTACCAAATTTTAGATGAAGCTATAATAGACAGAATTGATTTTCTAAAGATATTTACGCTGTATCTGTTGGGTTGAAAATACGCTTATTTTCGTGCCAAGGACCAGAAAAGAGAACATTTGAAAAGAAATGTATTCACATGCAATTTTCTTAAATAATTATACAGTGTGGAAATTAAGTAGCGCATAAAATAAATGAAGAAATATATAGATAGAAAGTAGTATTTTCTTTGGAAGGGAACATATTGCGAGCAAAAGAGAGGAACCGCTATGGGATCCCTGTTATCTCCAGTCATTGTCAACATATTTATGAAAGCCCTTGAAGAAGAAGCTATTCAGTCCATTCATATCAAACTCAAATGCTGGTTCCGCTACGTCGACGACACCTTCGTTACATGGTCGCATGGAAAAGCAGCTCTTGAAGTTTTCTCGGCACACCTAAATAAGCACCTTGCCAAAATAAGATTTACGATTCACTATCGAAACTGAAGAAGATGGACACCTTCCTTTCCTAGACGTGTTAGTGAAACGAACTGCTAACAATCGATTAAGCCATACGGAATATCGTAAGAGGACTCACACCGACCGCTATCTACGTGCCTCGTATCATCATCCCCAACAAAATAAATCATTAATCAAGACTCCTATTCATCGGGCCAACGATATTTGTGACAAGGACAGTAAACCACAGAACTAAGACACGTGGAAGAAGCATTACAAAATAATGGCTACAGTCGACGAGACATCAAGAAAGCGTGCCAATATACAATAAAACCGAAAGAATCTAAACCTAAATCTATGAATTACGCCCCCCCCCCTCTTCCATTTATCGTCGGAGTAACAGGTAGAATAAGAAAAGTCTTGGATAAGAAAAACATTGGGTTCCGCTATGGTGCAATAAGAAAGGTCGAACGCTTGATCCCTTCCAACAAAGATTCTTTGCCCAGGGTACAGACAGAAGGCGTTTGCCAGCTCCAGTGTACTTGTGGCAAATCTTACATCGGACAAACGGGAAGAAGCATCCAATGTAGAATAAACGAACATCAGACAAACACACGACTTAGAAACACTCAAAAATAAGCTCACTTATTAGGACCAGGGGATCACAGAATAAATTACGACTCCATGAACATACAAACCAGCAATAAAAAATCTGGTGTGATGCACACACACAACTCCCTTTTACAGCGATCTTCTAATTAGCCAAATATTTGATTTTGAATTTTTAAGCATTGTCAAAATGTTTTCAAAAATTACAACTTCTACATAAACCGTACAAAATAGAGCGTTAGTTGAAGAGACAAATTTTCACTTATAATACCATGAGTAGTCAAAGTTATGTCGAATATTTTTGCTGTGGTATCACGAATGTCCATTGCGCTTAGGTTCGATTAGGACGAGTGAGCTAGCACGAGTCCTAATCTTAAGGGCAATGGACATGCGTAGTGATACCACGGCAAAAATATTCTAACTTTGACTAAGAATGGTATTCGAGAGAATATTCAATAAACCAAACTACTTTTTTAAATTAGTTTTCAGTAAATCTAGCAACAAACTACGCAATTTCTATAGTAACAAAACACAAATACTATTGACTTTTTCTAATAAAAATCACATTTGTTTAAAATATTCACTATACCACTAGTGAAAATTGTTGATTATTTTCACTAGTGAAAATTGTCATAAAATATTCACTATACCACTAGTGAAAATTGTCGATTATTTTCACTAGTGAAAATTGTCAACATAGTTCACGCTAATTGGTGCAAACAGTGGCGTAACTTCAAATTTTGGGCCCGGGGGCCAAGATCTTCACCGGGCCCCTTAATTCATAAACAGAAACATCAAAGCAAAATGAATAATAGCGAGATACGCGTTTTTGATTGAAAATAATAATAATAATAAATATAAATCCTGTAAGCATACGCACTAAAGAAACAAACAAAGACATAATTATATACCGATCACACCGGACTTCCAACGTTGCAAGACCTGTATGTCAGACCGCGACCGAAAATGCCCTGTTAGCACTATTTATTAGGTACCTGTATTATTAATTTATTAGGGTATTGGGTATCAATTGATCTGAGATGACTGCGAAGTACGTGCACGTGCAAGACGTGGTGCATCGGGTGTACAGAAATTATTTTATTTTAAATTTATACCAAACACCCAAACAGATAACTTTTTGACATGTTTTAGATTTCTCAGAGGGTTTCTTGTTTTTCCCGGACTCATTGAAACTTTATACGGTACCGAGATTGGACCTGCCGGGCTTTAAACTTCAGGAGGCCCGTTGGGCCTCCTGAAAAGTTCAGGGCCCGGGAGCCGCTGCCCCCTTTGCCCCCTCGGTAGGGGGCAAATAACAAAAGTACTAAATTATGATTGGTTAATAGTTAACATGAAGGGGGTGAGTTGAATAGTCTCTAAAATTTTAAGCTGAATTCAAAAATGTAATAATATACCGGGTGTTCTATTTAAAATAGGAGTTAATAAAAAAATATAAAAAAAACAAAAAAACCCATTTTAGAGGCATTCAACTGGAAAATCGCCTATCTCACATCAATACACATTCAAAATGTAATAAAAATATGAAGTTTGAAAAAATTGTTAGAGCCGTTTGTAAAAAAAAACGAAAGAAACTAAAAATTCACAAGAGTAAACACCATACTTCCGGTTATACGATTTTCTTCAAAAGCGTGCTGTCGCATCTACATAGTACACAAAATTTATATATGAAGTTTCAATGCCATACCTCTTTTCGTTTTTGAGATATTCTGTTCACAGACACACAGACAGACCAATGAAGAAGAACATGTTTTTTGGATTCAGGGGGCTCGAAAACGTAAACATCTGTTGAAAACTCAATTTCGAATGTTTGAGGTGAATCCAATACTTCCTTTATCGTAAAGGGAAGTAAAAATACTGCCCTGGTATTATTCGAGAATTCTTACAGATTATTAAAAATCCGAACAACTTCAATTAAGAAGACGGTTACCGCCTCAGTAAAACGTGGAAAATAGTTTCACGTGAGCAACCAAGCAGAACAATAGCATACAAGATTTCTATGAGAAACCAACCGTAACGACTGCTCGGTATATAACCCCGAGCATAAAACACAAACATCAGTTTTTAGAAAACTTCTGAAGAGCTGTCATCATGAGCAGGGAAACGTTAAATTTGAATAGACGACCTCAGCATAACCTGGAAGAACCTACCACTATAAAAATATAGGTTGTCATTTAAGAAAATATTGATGACGTCATAACATTTAAAACAAATTATATTAACATATGAAAATGATTTTAATATACGCGGCGCAAAATCAAATTATGATTTCAGAAGCAGGAGGGAATGCTACCAAAATCGAAAATGTAGTAATAACTTGTAATGAATGATTCGTAAGACGTGGACTATGTGTCCCAAAATACGTGTCTTAAGCCCTGAATCCGCGAAGCTTCCACGAAGAACCTCTCCAAATACTAGAAGCTAACAGGCGAACTCGGAGCACAAACATTACAGGTATGACATAACCGGGCTGAAGCCACATGAGAAAGAGAACGCTGTACAAGCCGCAACACATTGTATGGTATCTTAAAAAGCCGAAACCAGGGACGTCTGCCCGTCGAGATCAGCGATTAAACATACGCAAGCTTGCCGGTAATGCAGATAACCAAATATCGGCTAAAACAGTGCGAGCCGTAAATTAAAGTACGTTTATACGATTGCGGCGCTTCCAATAAGAAAACTTTTAACGATCAAGATTTATGCAACAAAATAAATCCTAACGCTAATTACGCTTTTTACAGGTAACAGCATGCATACTTTTGTTTCCTACAGTTAGTCTTGTTCTTGTTACTATTACTTTTGAGTATAATTCCTAGATCCTTGTAGTTTTTACTCTATTGTATTCCTTCTCATCTACGTTGTGGATTCTTATTGTTAGATGTTGATGTGCTCTATATTCCCTCCTTTCTGTGATCATATATCCCTTTTGCTCATTTATTTTTAATCCCATTTTTACAGCTCCTCTTACTAATGCGACTAATGCCTTTTTCAATACTTTTCGAGATCTTGAGATTATTGTCAAGTCATTTGCGATTCATATCTACTGGTATTTCATCTGTGCCTGTTTAACTGTTGCATTTTTTTACTTCTTCAAAATTTGGTATTTGCACGTGATGATTCTGGTGGTAGCCTTCTTTGTTGCTTTCCTCCTCCAGCTCTCCGCCTTCCTATACATTCAATGATTCTGAATGACATTGTGTCCATTTTCACATCTTTTCTGGGTTGCCAATGAGGTCCCCTTCCGTTACCTTTACAAAATGTTATGCCAGGTTTGTAGCCCATTTCATTTTTTTTTCACTTTGTTGTAAAATTCGTTGATTTTTTTGGTATTATGTTTTTCCTTCAGTTTTTCTTCCTCTTTATTATTTGTTTTGCGCTTCTTTTGTTTTCTTCGTATTGCTCCTTTTTTATGTAGCTTGCGCCATATTTATTTTTGGTTTTGTTGGTTTTTCTATTACCTCCTTGTACTATTGGTCAAACCATTCGTTCTTCTCACATTTATGTTGCTCTTTCAGCGTTTCTTTGGATACATCGTACAGTATTTCCGTTATATCGTCCTACTGTTCTTCTTATTTCGCTGTTCTTCACTCGACATTTCTTGTTCTATATTCTGGGCGTATTTTTTACTTATTTTTTCTTGACTCAGTGCTGTGAGGTTATATTTTTTGGTCTTTCGCTTCCTTTTCTTGCTGACTTTAAGCAATCTTTGCTTACATTTTGCTAGTACCATTTAGTGGTCAGTATTGCAGTTCACTTCTCTATTTCTTGCACTCATTTTCATGTTGGTGTGCTTTGTTTCTACTAGCTTTTGGTCGATTTGGTTTTTGTCTTCCTATTTGGTACCAGCCATGTTTCCTTACAACTTTCTTTCTGCTTGAAGTAGTTAATTTTTGTGTGCATATTCTTCTCTGCTGCAAAATCTATTATTCTCACACCATTACCTATTATTTCTTTCTGCATGCTTGCTATGTCTACCGATCGTTGATTTATACTCCTCCTTTCTTCCTATCCTAGCATTAAAGTACCCTATCACGAATTTTATATCTTACTTTGGTATTTTGCCGAATTTATTTTTTAGTTGTTCGTAAAACTCATTCTTTTCATCTTCTTGTGAATCATCAGTGGAAGCATGTACCTACGTTTAATATTCTTTAGTTTTGGTATGCTTCTTTTATTCTCAACTAGCTTAACTGGTCACTTATCAGTTCATATTTTACTACTGTCGGTGCACTATAGTAAGTCTTTCTCAAATAAATGAATATTATATGAAAGTCTCTTCTGTATGTTAATTTTTACGTGTGTGGTTTTAGGTAGAATGTATTATGTACGCAAAATCTTCTCGGTCTAAAACCACTCAGTTCTTTTGAGTCTTCCACCTGTTCTTCTATAAAATGATCAACAAAATTTCATGTGTAGTGTGGTGTAGCTCCATATAATTTAAATGGATCTACAGCACTTTGCACTTGAAATTTTGTTGATCATCTGTTATTTCTTTCTCTAACGCTCGTCCATGTGGCCTCCCTCCTCCCCCCCTCCGAAAAGGTAACGCTTATGCCCGTGCATTTGTTACTATCCATTTTGCTTCCTACTTTTTATCTTGAGTTTATGTAAGCTAATTCCCATCCTTCTACCCTTCACTCTCCTCCTCCCTTGTAAACCCGTTAAATATTTGTGTAAGCAGTTCTAATGGTATTCAAGAAGATTTTTTAATTAACTCTCTCCCCTTCGGGAGCAGGTGATTAATTGTAGTATTTCAATGTTCTAAGTGGTACAAACCGTGTAGCGCAATTGGAAAGGCGCTAGGCTTGCATTAAGTCCTCGGTTCGAATCCCCCTGGGGCCGGAATTTTTCCGTATTCTTGGCAATTGGAATTGAGCTCGATGAGACCATTCACAGTTGGGAACCAAATTAACTGTGCTCTACTCAAAACCAGTAACAGGGTCAACACATCACCATGACACACACCTTACACAATGGTAGCTGTGCAAGCACAAAAAGCGCGCTTCAACATTCTAACCCGAATCCGGGGCAAGTTGAGCATTCTACCACCAGACGCAAGCCTATAAAGCAACCGCCTCTACACCGCAAGGTAAATTGAGGTCACCGACAATTCATACATACATATTATGTTTCTAAGCTATTCGATCGCTTTTTCTACTGTGATATCTCGTTCCTGTTCATCACAAATAATTTTTTTATACATAAAATAAACGCTTTGATTTGACAATCGCTATTCTATTTAATATCTCAATTTATTTGGTTTTTTTTCGTTTCAATCACTCATGCTTTGCGAATGTCAACAATCACAGGTTTGGGTTAAAAATAATGATAAAAGTATTTCGAACGTATACTGGATAATTTTTGGAAGCCCAAAATGCACCGGTGAATGTCGACAATTACGCGATTTATGTAGATCTTTCACTATACACGGTGATTCTTGACTTATACCCATAATTGGGAGGACTGATAGGTCCTGATGTGTAGTGATTGGTAATTAAAAAAGTGTAGTAATAGCATATTACAGCCCGAGATGGGAAGTGTTCCATTACTGTCGAGAGATTAGTTAGCTGATTGAGACGCGAAGCGTCGAAATCAGTTATTATCTCGAGACTAAGGAAACTTCCTGTCGATGTTTGTATACTATTTTATTCGCAACCACTTTATTCTAAACAATAATTGGAAAAATTATTATATTATGATACGACAGGTTGTGACGCGCATGAATGGATGAACGAGATTCCCAGTGTCCCTACCTACTCAGCGATCGGGAATGTACTTCCCGCACTCACTTCCCGCACTTGAGCGGGAAGTGAGTGCGGGAAGTAGCGGGCTGAATTGTACGACTTCCCCCACTCAAATGAGGTCAGGAATGTTAACATTACATATATGGTTGCGAATAAAAGCTTTTAATTAACGGAGATAAAGAATTAATTATATTGAAAGTGGTGAACTAGTAAAATATAAAATTATCGCATTTACCTTAATTGTATCTGTCAAATTGGAGCTTCTTTTATTCGTAAAAGAAAAACTATGGCACCTAACTTCCCCAACGCAGAACTCATGGACATGGTATGAACTTACGGCGAAGTACACCAAAATTCAATAGCTGCAGCTCGGCTGTATGCACAAAGGTTTCCTCAAAGATATCATCCGGGTCGAGAAACTTTTCTACGTGTTTTCCAGTACGTACGTGTGGTGCAGCATGGATCCGATGTGCTCAGGTATTCATCGAGAACGAAGGAAATCACTTCGAACAATTTTTGTGATACTCCAGTTTAAGTTACATAATTAATCGTTAACTCCTTTAATGAAATACTTTTACTACACTTTTAATTACCCTTCACTACACATCACGACCTATCAGTCCTCGCAATTATGCGTATAAGTAAAGAATCACCCAGTATATACTGTATACACTGTGTATAACGTACAAAGGAAATTTTAAAAATATGTAACCATTTCCATTCTGTAACCAAATCTTCTTATTTGCTCTATGTATATTTTTAAATCTTTTACTAAGCTGAACACATTGATGATTTGCAACTTAAATAATGATAAAGCAAAATAGTGACACTTACGCATTTATTATAAATATATTGCTAGTATATTGCATCCGCGGCCGGTTCTGCTTAATCCGTAAGTAGTTTTAAAATTAATAAAATTGAAAAAATTACCGAATTGGTTATGGTTTAATCGTTAAAATGATAATATTAGATAAAATACAAAAGTTGTTTAATAAAATGATGAATTGTATGTCAAGATAAGTGTTAAATGAATTTTACGTGAACATGATTGATTTAAATTTGGAGCAGGTAGCTTTTGATGGACTAGTAACAGAACAAGAATGTTAACAGATTGCTTTTAGATCAATACAAGACAGTTTTACATTCAATAAAGATAAATATGCATATGTTATCTAATTAAGCAAAAGTTTACTGTAAAATGACCTTAAAAGTAATGCTAAATAGTGATAATACATGCTAAAATTAGTACTAAATTACAAGTTTATTTTTAAATGGTAAGATTTGTCACACAAAGCTTGTCGATAATTACATGAATGTGAGTACAAATTATGGAAATTGGCACATAAATCCCACAAAGAACGTGTAATGGCAAATAAGAAATAAGACAGAAAAATTCTACAAACAAGATTAAAAGCGTGAACTGAATAACTGAAAAGAATGATTTAAGTCGACAAGTGTCGAATTGTGACACTAAATTTAAGTGGAATGTAGTATTAGGTAGATGTAAAAAATAAATAAGATGTCAATTACTAGGTGATAAGAATTAATTAAGAAATAAGAAGACAAACAATAATAGCTCCAAAGAGTGATAAAAATTATTGCTGTTGTTAGTTTTCATATATAAACCATAATAAACCAGTAATTAAAAGTAGATAGTGTTTCAATTACAAATGTTATATCAAGAGATATAAATTAACCCACGAACCATACGTAATTAGGTGGTTCGTGATTGAATACATCCGAAGACCATTGCTGGATTTCGTCTGCGAAGCCATCAATGGGTGACAGGTATTCCTGAGTGTGAACGTTACTACGGTACTTGGGGTTTTCATCTGAAAAGCCCAACGGCATTGCTGGTATAGCCATCAAGGGGCGACAAGTATTCCTAAGTGTGGACTTCACTGCGGTATTTGGTTTCCAACTGCAAAGCATAGAGGCATTGGTGTTATTTGAGGAACGACAGTTATTTCCGAGTGTGAACTTCACTGCTATACTTGGTTTCCATCTGCATAGCCCAGTGGTACAGTAAGTAACTTTAACATAAGCAGAAGGACATTTGCGGTGGTGGTGTAGTGAACAAAAGCAGGTACCTAAAATCAGCATTCCTTTATCACATGCAAATACATACTTACATTATCTGTAACCCCTTATATCGTTTACACAATGTTGAGGTGCCGGACGCATCGAGCCGCTGAGCGTATGTGCATTTTTAAATTCGGCGGAGGTACTTGAGGTAGTGGAGCCTGTCTAAGCTAGAACACTACGCTCGCTCTCCAGACGTTCACCCATCCAAGTACTGACTAAGCAGACTGGAGCTTATCTTTTACAAGTGCCGTAAGATATACAACATCACTCAGCCGTACTGCCGGCTTAACTTAACTAAACAAACAGATTGTAATTAGTTGCTTGAAGGGTTTTCAAAGTGTAAACAACGTTTAACTTGTGATTGTGTGAGAATATCATTTAACCAATTTTGCATTGGATCGGATGGCAATATACTGAAATTATTATATTACCCAAGTGTAAAAACTCAACCCTGATTGATTATTTATGTTCTACCGAGCTAGCCAATTGATATAAATATTTAACGATTAAAGTTAAAGTTAAAGGGCAAAATACTTGGCTACTCAATTAAATTTGAACCTACTATTTCTACAGGGTGCTGAAAAATTGGCATATTAACTCGATGGTACGTTGTTAAGGGATGCTCTCTGAGTATGACAAAAATAAGGAAAAAATTCTTTGTGTTATATATCTGACAATATGGGAGCTCAAAGTGTCATTATTAATTTCTTTAATATTCAGTATTAGGATTAGGGATGTCGTACCCGGTCTAAAATCAAACCCGGGTACCCGAAAGCAGTACCCGGGTACCCCCGGGTACCCGAAATATATAACAAAAATGTTAGTGTACATCTGAGCATCTGAAGTAACTACAAATTGCTTTCTTTCACGCCGCGAGTTTTAAATTGAACTAAATTGAAATACATAGTACCTACTCGCCAATTCAAACTGCAAGTCGTCTGTTATTCGTAAGTATTTTCACACTTCCAAGTGTTACCAAATTCAAGTACGTGACTTTTTGTCCGTGGTACTATTGACGGGTTGAATATTTCTGTGAAGCGGATTTATTGACTTCCTTATATGAAACAAAAAACATTATGTGGTATGGAATCACCCCATCCCATGCTTGTTATTACTGCATGGTTATGTTTTTCTAGCGCTTTTTGCTATTATTTTGATCATCTTCTCCGAAAAAGGCTGACTTCTTGGAAATTACATTACAAGTCGGGTACCCGGGTCGTGAAACTACACCCGGGTCGACTATTACCCGGGTAGACCCGGGTACCCGGGTACCCGCCGACATCCCTAATTAGGATAGAAAAGCATTACCCACTTAAAGATAATAGTATGAATGTAAAATGTACTTGTAAATAATTTGGTCAATTAACGAACAGAAACTGAAGAAATTTTAAAATTCAAAATTAAAAGAATCTTCAAAAACATAACAAAGAATTTTTCTCTTATTTTTCTCATGCCCGAGGAGTATCCTTTAACAACCTACCATCGAGTTAATACGCTATTTTTCAGGAGCTACAAAATATAATTTTTTTATTAATACTAAAAACAATAATAAGAAGTGCTCATATTATTACAATATAATTATTTTTTAGTCAAATCGTTGTTCGTGCAATAATAATAATAATACTAAATAGTTACCGGGAAAACGAGAGGTTTTACATAATGATAATAATATGATGGAGTTGGTTACTTTCACAACAACTCGTTTATTTTTCCTAATGGGAGATTTTATATACCAGAATTATTTATTGCAATTTAGATGCACTAAACTCGGTAAAGAGCGGGAGCATCGATTCTAGGGAACATTGATCAACACTGACTTTCCTTCCACTTTCATACCAATAAATGAAAACGACATACACCTTTATGTAGAGAGTAGATTCTGTATTACTAAAAGGATATTTTACATGCATTCAGTTTAAGAGTAATCCGTGACATTACAACGCCATGGTTGCTTATAGAAATTTAAAAAACCAAAAAGCAAGTTTTTGTTTTATTGTAATTTTATATTTTTGCGGAATTTCCAGTTTCAAAACAGCGGTACATTTCTACAAACAATTCTGAGGTTTATAATATAAAATACTATAGCTAGTATGTATATCAAATGCATATTCTTTTCTATCCTCTTATTTTAGACCTGTATTTCTTAATCCATACATTTTTGGTAGCGATCTTTAAGGCCTTTAAAGCCCATAAGGCGGATCTGTAACATTTAGGCTAGTATCATTATTTTATCTTTGTTATTTATTGGCTATTATTTCATACTATTTTATTGAATGGCGATTTTACGACATTACAGCTGAATATTATACAGTACACACTGTCACTATTTAGCACCGGTATTTTATTATAGAAGCCGCGTGGCGCAGTTGGCTATGAACCAGGATTGCATTAAGCAAGTCCTCGGTTCGAATCCCGCGGGGGTCGCAATTTTTCCGTAGCTTTGGCGATTCGAATCGGGCTCGGTGAGACCATTCACAGTTGGGCACCAAATTAACTGTGCTCTACTCAGAACCACATACCTAAGAGATAGAGTAACAAGGTCAACACATCACCAAGACACACACCTCACACAATGGTTACTGCGCAAGCACCAAGGGGGCGCACCAATTCTGTATCCCAAATCCGGGGCAAGTTGAGCATTGTACGGCTAGATGCCAGCGCATAAAGCACCAGCCTCTGCACCGCAAGGTAAATGGGGTTACAGATAATACATACATTATTTTGTCACTGGCGCTCTCTTATTTCAGATATACTGCGATTGACTGTCGCTTTTGAGTTTATTAATTCTCGTTTCTATCTAAGCACATTTCTTGCATAAGGACTTGTTGGCGCCGTGAGTATTTAGTTGTATTTTACTAATTTTGTAAATGACTGCACGCAGTCTCGATTGTTTAGCTGGCTGGCCCTCAAATGTATCCATGTAGTCTCGTGATAATGTAGAAGTAGAGTAGGAGTCGAAAATTTGGTATAAATTTTTGATTTTGCGTCCAAATTGAGATACTTGTTATTCCATATAGCTTGCTTCTTCCGACCTTGTTAATGTTGTTTCTTAATTCTGCAATTCGGTTTTGATTCCTTGTTATTTCCGTTCCCAAATATTGGAAAGACTTAATTAAACACATGCTTTCTAATTAAATTACACTTTTTATAGCTGTATTTCATTTAGACTTTGTTTATGTTCTTATAGTATTAATTATTGTAACATGATACCTAATTTCTAATAATGCCATGTTTGAAATGAATTCCATATTTCGAAAACACTTTAACTGATATAGTAGACGCAAAGATACTTCGGACAGAGCGAGCTTTAAAAGTTAAACCGCAAATGAGTTTACTATTGTTAGTCCGCTTAAGTCGTGCCAGGTATACGCAAAGGTGGGAATATTTCCAAGGTGGTATTTATTTCGTTTTGTAGTGAAGTTTCTACTTAATTTATATTTAATTATCTAATAATATTGAATGACAAAATTAATTTTACTAGGTAAATAAGCACATTATGCGATTATGCCCTGATTGAGGAATAAATTATTTTTGCTCAAATGACATTCCTAGATAAGAGAAATCGACATTTAATGTTTCGTCGCGTCATATTGGCATTAATGTATGTATTTACAACTACATCCCTTCCAGTAATTAGAATGAAAGATAAATTATATAAATCACTTGACTTGCCTTGACTTCCCAAATTTAATAATAACTTGCTGTTATACTTTGACGCACGTTAATTATCATCTAGTATTTGCGTTGTGTTGTATTTTGTGGAGACCATGGGATACTAATGAAATTGAGGATGAAGTTGAAGAAGTCGCTGCTCCATGTGATGAGTTAGAAGAAGTTGATGATGCGGGAGAGAGACCAAGCCAGCGATCAATGCATTTTTTATCCGACGATGCGAAAAACATAGTCTTGAATGTATACAACGCACTAATTTCTGAAGGAGAAAGCAATGTTGTGAGAAGAACTGCGTTTTTAACTAAAGTGCCAAAAAGTACGGTTTTTCAAATTGCGAAAAATCAAGCGCTGCCACGTAAACGGCGTTCTGATTATGGGTGTCACAAAATATTAACAAAGCCTAATGAACATGCAATACGCGGCGTAGTTTATGACATGTATAAAACTAATGTGGTGCCAACAATTAAAACTATTCATGATACGATCATTGGTGACATGGGTATAAATTGTTCAATGACGACATTAAGGACATCGCTAAAAAATATGGGATTTCGCTATAAGAAGATAGATAAAAGACAACAAATAATAGAATCTCCGCGGATTAGAAAATGGCGATGCGAATACTTACAACAGATAAAAAAAGTTTCGGGAAGAACAGAGACCGATATTTTACTTGGATGAAACTTGGTATGACACACATGATGTGGTTCAAAAAGGATGAACAGATAATTCTCGGAAATGCCAATTAGACATTCCACCTTCAAGAGGAAAACGTATTATAATTTTACATGTAGGCTCGAGATGGGATGGGTGAACGATGGTCTCCTATTATCTGCGAAAAATATAAGAGACTGTCGATTGGACTACTATGAAGACATGAATTCAGATGTGTTTGAGTCGTGGTTTTCAAATAAGCTGTTACCAAATTTGCCACCTAATAGTGTGATCGTTATGGACAACGCCAGTTATCACTCAATATGTTTTTTTTTCTTAATAATGTGGTCCTTCCAGGTAAGCTTGCTGTCAAGATGTAGGCCCAAGTATTTCATTGAAGGAGATTGTGGTATCTCGATGTTATTAAGATAGAGTGGAGGACTTATCCCTTTGCGAAGAGTGAAGGTTACATGGGTAGATTTGGATCAGATTCAAAACCCTTTATTGGATACTAGGCCGACACTCCCCCTTAACCATATCTAACAAACTCCTCCTATACAAAACCATCATTATACCAATCTGGTCCTATGGAATCGAACTTTGGGGCTGTGCTAGCAAATCTAACCTCGCAATCATGCAACGCTGTCAATCCAAAATCTTACGAACTCTCGTTGATGCTCCTTGGTACATCACCAATCAGATGATTCATGACGACCTCGGCATCCCGATGCTCAACACTGTAATACAGGACAGAACTATGAAACATCTAGCCAAACTTAGCACCCATGACAACCCTCTTCTACAAGAACTCCCACACAATCAAGTCCTCAGACGCCTCAAGCGCCGCTGGCCTACAGACCTTCACTGAAGAGGACCCCCTTATGGGCCTAACACATTAGCACTATTCTCCTAGGACGAGGACCAATCACTGGACGGGCCCTCATCACGTCATATTATAAATCAAAATATTAGCCTATAGAATTACTGTGTATTCTGATTGCTAATTTACTTTCAAATAAAAAAAAAAAAAAAAGTTATCACTCAAGGCTTGCTGAAAAAGTGCCAAATAGTAATTCTACTAAAGCAGAAATTACAGATTTTCTTTACAAGAACAACATGTATTTTCAAGAAACTTACAATAAGAATCAATTACTGGAAGTGTTGTCCATTAAGAAGTTCTCTAAAAAATATGTAGTAGACACCATAGCTACAGAACTAGGCCATAGAGTTTTAAGACTGCCACCATATCATTGTTGTATGAATCCTATAGAAATGATATGGGCAGAATTAAAAATACACATTCGAAAACGTAACCAATGCCCCAAGTTTAGTGAGAAAATGATAGAAATAATTAAAGAAGAAGTTAATAAAATTCATGTAAATAGCTGGAAAAACTGTGTTCGACATGTGATTGGCATTGAAGACCAATTTTTTAAATTTATTCATATTCCAGAATTAATTATTAATTTAAGAGACAGCGATAGTGACGATTGGCCATGTGATAGCGATAACGAAAATTAATTTATATATTGTACTCATAATTGTTGTTTTTTGTATATATCAATCAATAAACTGTAGTTATTTGTTGCATATACATATTTTCTATAATTTTTTTGTCTTTCTTGATTGTATCTTTTTTTATTAACAATGTTGTTAAATAAAAATAATAAGTTTTTAAACGCTAACAAACATTGCGTTTCCGTAGCCGCATTTCGATTTTAAGGATATGGATTTGCTTGTGAACTATTACAAAGGGATTGTCGTGTGTACAACATAATTCCACCTGCCATGCTCATTAACCTTTAAGTAGTAGCCTGAGGCGTCCGAAATATCTTTGCTCCAACTATAACTGCAGCAGGTAATTATCTATAATTTTGAAATGTTCTAAAAGAGTTAGTATTTGAGGCGAAATCGTCCAGCTAATAGAGAATTGTTTATCTATTTTGATATAAGGCAAAACATTAAAAAAATTCTGTGTTTTACCACGTATCTAACTTCATTGAATAGAGTTTAGCTTACATACTTTGAACCAGTTGAAACTTCCAAACTTCTTATTAACACTGTCCACTCATAATTTGTTATTTTTAACAACCGATATTATTTTCTGAAGCACCCCCGCCCCGCTTTCTCGTGTGCCAAACACACACTTTATGTTAAGTGTAAAATGTTTACACATATTCACATTTCTAATATTTACTACCTATAACTAGCTTGAAGTAGTTCATGTATTAATATGAATAAATAATCGTTCGATAATTGTACAATTTGGTGACATTAAATCGCTTATTTAAACACAAGAATCTGGCATTGCTGTTACACGGTCCTGAAAAGTGGCACAGCATCCTGTAGCAGGTAGTCAATTTTTTGCTATTGCCTTTAAATGGCGCTGAAGGAATCAAGCCCGATGGTGGACGGAGCAAGACTGATCGGTGAAGATGCATCGTGACGCACGTAATCAGTTATGCTCGTTTTTATAGTTATGATACTTTTTACCTCGTAGGAAAGTATCTTTTTTAGCTTTGAAGATATAGTTAGAACTAATATATCCACGCTCAAGCACTCGCGTTGTTATTAAATTAAAATGCTTAAGATTGATTCCTGGAAACAACGAAACGCGGTTTTTGCAACTTATAAAAAAAAATTATTTTGAACAATTTACTTTTTCCGCTTTTAAAAGTGGTTTATTATAGTTACTACTATCGTTCTAATATTTTTACTTCCCTTTTCTAAAACAAGTATTGTAATTGCGAAAAAATCACTTTTCTAGATTTCTTCAGATGTTCAGGGTTCAGGGGAATGACGAAAAACAGGTTTTTTTCAATGTCGTCTCTCTGTCTGCTTGTCTGTCTGTCTGTTGCTGGTATACTTCAAAAACTATTTGTTGGAATGATACGATATTTTGCATGCAAATTATGTCACCTGGTATGAAACCGAGAAAACGTTGGACAAATATATACGGAGTGAGCACCTTAAAAAAATTTTTGTTTATTTTTGCTTTAACCGAGAACTTGACGAAAGTAATAATTTGCATATAGATGAGGCTTTAGACTTGACGGAAATGGGACCCAACAGATACAGGGTAATATTGTAAAAGAGTCAAACAGTTTCAACAATAAGTTCGTTCTGTTAAATACAGCTGCGCATCATAAAGCCGAAAGAGATTCTCGGTGGGACCGTGGATGACACGGCCGGAATTATTATTTACGTTCGCAGTCGTTGTAGTTCGAATCCCATCGCTGGTAATGTTTTTTTATTTAAAATTGATTTAATTCGTTTTATTATTTCAGTATTATTACGAAGGTGAAAATATTTTTACCCAATTTTTCTTTGATTCTTGAAATTGTTTAGTGTCACAACGTAGTGGTACATATGTTTCCAAAAACTAATTTACGTTAGCTATCCACGTTCATTAAATTCCGTGCTTTTCCGTCCAAAATGTGTATATAATAATCACTCAATTTTATATCATGTAGTCTATAATCGAACACTGATTTGCCGTGTTTTCTTAGGTACATTTATTATGAGTTTAGTGATCGAAGGAGGTATAGCGGGTAACAGTGATACTAGAGCCATGCTTATATCTCCTTTATTTACGAATCGATTTGGATAAAATTTTAAACGGGGATACTAAGCAGAATTTCTGATTGACTGATAGGTATAGTTAAAATGGTCGACTTCCGGCTTCACCCGAAGTGCCATTAACTTTTATTTTGTAAATCTATTATCCTGTATGTGATTTTTAATATACGATTCAAATGACATGCAATGGTTTTGCCAAATTATCATCTTTTCTAAACAAAAAGTTCCTTTTTTTAATGTAATTTTTTTAGTAGAAGGCAGTGATTGGCGAAAATCTGTTTTAATTGATTCTAGTAGCTCATAATAATAGCTATTTTATTAATTACATCAATAACAAATCCTCCAGGAAAGAATAAAATTTTCTAAACGTGTTTAAAAAAAAAGGTTTTAATGATATCTACTATAGGCCATCTTACTATTAGAGAGAAAATATAATTACCAATGAAAAATGTAGAATTAATACATATTTAAAATATTTTTATGTAATACGTAAGCAAACGCTGGAAACAGTGTTGTATGTAATTTGACTCGTAGATCCAGAAAAACAAAATATACAGGGTAACCTATTTAAACAATTAAAGTTAATGGCATTTCCGATGAAACCGGAGGTTGGCTATTTTGATTATATTTATCTGTTAATCCAAAATTACTTTAATATCCCTGTAACAAGTTTCATCCAAATCGGTCTATAGGCAAATGAGATAGAGATATGGCCCTGGTCTCACTGGCACTTGGTATATTTTTGAATTCGAGTTGATCATCTTTGTATATTCGGTAAAACGCTGCTTTAGTCTTGGTACCGTGTTGTTTCCTATCTTCCCGTTTAGATCCCCTAATAGCAGTATCGCCTCATTGCGTGGTAATGTGTCCACCTCTTCACAAAGTTTCACAAAATATTTTCCTTTCTTTCTTTGGCTTACGGTTTTTCGGGGTATATAGACTAAATATATTCATGTTGGAGCTTTGAAGTCCTTATGGTTGCCAGTAGTATACGTTTTGAAACTGGTTTATGTCGGATGATAGAACTTTCATATTTTATATTTAGAAGGACACCTACTCTTGCTCTTGCTTTTTCGTTCATTTCTACTCCGCTATATATTAGGAAACAGTACGACGCAATTTATTTTTATTTTCTCTTTTTTTATAAGTGCATAGATATCTATTCAATGGTCTCTCATTTGCATAATTAATTTTGATCACTTCTTTTCCAAAATCATATATTTTAAGTTCATACCTTAACATCATTTTCTTTTCGTAATCATCTTTTCCTTTTTAGCGCGGTTGTCATCTCCGATTGATCCATCCAAGTGCTAGGCATTGTTTGTTGTCAGCTTTGTTATTACATGAAGCTGTCTGTAACTTGTTTTGGTCGTCATGTGCTTAAGTAAGCGATTTAATGTTATCAACTCGTAAAATTGTAGAACAACTGCTTATTCATTTTAATACAGGGACTGATCCAATAATTGATAAGGACAGATTGAAGAATTTGTTTACGCTGGGTGATGCAGAAGGTAGACTGAAAAATTACCCGCATAGTAAGTGCACCACTCAGTCTAGAAGAAACGCTTAAAGTGGTAGAAGAAGAAAGACTGATCTATTTGATTATAAACTCGGTAGTGTACTATTCGGAGGAAGATTTTAAAGACGTATTTCATTGAACTGATGCTTTGTTGATTTTTTGTTTTTGCTATTTTAATAGCTCGTTCAATATCTCTTAAAGGGTGCCCTGAAAAACAGCTCCACCCAAAATAACCCCGTCAGAACAGCCCCGTTAGAATAGCCCGGACAAAATAGCTCCATGACAAAATAGCTTCGTACCAAAATAGCTTTGTGCTGTCCAACTTAATCGCAGATTAGAAATGGTAGTACAAGATTATCATAATTTAAATGCTATTAATTATCATATACAGTGCGTACCAAATGTATGGAACCGGCCTTGTTATATCAAAACTATTCAAGCTAAATCGATCAAATTTAATATGCATGCTGTTTACAAAGCCTTCTGCACAGCCAACTTGATTTTTTTTAAATAGGAAGGGGGGTCAAATCGCATACCGTTTGAAAGGTATTTTCAAGTAGAATTCAGCGACATGCTGCTTGCCATAGTTATCTCTAAAGATAACTTTGCTATTGTAAATTAAAGATTGGTAGTAGGTATTAACTGGTAAAATGTAATTTCTTTGTAGTAATATTACTCTTAATATACTGACCTTTCTATGTTGTTATTTCATAACCAAATGCATCTGTAAACAAAATGTATTACTATAATAAAATAGTAAATAGAGCCTATTTTATTTATTATAATTTTTGTAAAAACTGAAAAATCTACTTCTTTCATTTTCCAGTTCCGGAAAGTGGAAAATTTTAAACAATAGTATCTACAGATTTAGTATTGTTTAAAAAAACCGGAAGTATTTTTTACTTCCCTCGTCTGAAATACGAAGGAAGTATTATAATCACGAAAAAATCACCTTCCGAGATTTCTTCACGTTTCAGGGTCCCTATATAACAGGTTTTCCCAATTCCGTCTGTCTGTCTGTCTGTCGGCGGTATAACTCAAAAACTACTTGTCCGAGGAAGATGATATTTTTCATACACATTATATATACCGGGTAAATTCTTTATGTTCAATTATTTGCTCCCCTAATTATTTTAGAGCTAAAGTGTAATCACATTTTTTGTAGAGAAAAAAATACTGCATCCACTCATACTGTTGCTAACAATTTTTTATTTTCCGGGACCAAAGAAATGCAAAAAATCAAACTAGCACTTTTACAAAAATCAGTGATGTCATGGAATTATTGAAACAAGCCAATGCCAATTGCAGTTGAAGGTGGTTTGGACAGAAGAAATAACGACGAGAGAAAAGGAAGAGGCGGAGTGGATGTCAACATGGAAACAAGAGGCCTACCATGTGGTACAGACAGGAACTGAAAATGAGGAATGATGCAAGTTGAAGATGAACACAACTGAAACAAACATGGAAAACGAAGTTGAAACAGTTATGCAGAAAAGCAATTCGTTTGAAATTAATTGAGAAGACAAGAAAACGTACAGGTAATCTTGTCTACTAAATTTCGTACATTATGTTCTGTATATGTGGACGAACTAACTCGCTTGCATTTTACTAACAGGATATAAATGTGCACTTCAAGGCCGTAAAGAAGTTGCCGGCTCGTAAAATTTAATGAAGACAATAATGAAGAGCCTCTGGAGACATGAATAGGAAATTTAAAATGAATGTAGTGGCCTGTTAATCTAAGGGTAGGGTCCATCCTGACCGCACAATGTGTTACGGCCCTAATTATGGAGCGCCTACGCACATTTGCATAATCTTGCCGACGGTGTGCACTGACCTACGGAATCCAAACAAGCCGCCCAAAATTAAAATCTGAGCACCGAAATGGCCGGCTTGACGGATCTGCAAATATTTAAATTGTATCCTCTTCGCGATAATGGGAGCTGAATAAAGATACTAACCACAAAAATTCTGAAATGTTTACTCCAAATTAAAGCCCGGCACTGAAGCAGCCGTGAAATATGTTGAGACCTGAAACGCAAGTAACTGACTGCTACATACTCTTCGACTTAATTGCTTAAAATTTATGGGTAGGCTTTGAAAACTTACTCTCCCTGATGGAAATTGATTAGAAAACGTCGAACCGTGAACGTTGAAATTAGTCAGTAGCTGTTCTGGACTGAGGTTGTTAAAAACTAAAAATTAAATTCGCTTTGCTGTTGAAACCTTTGCGTTGATAATAAAACTCCAGATTATTTTCAATTTTCTCTTTTATTTCATATATTTGGGACAAAACAGGAGTAACTCTTTTGGTGAAAATTAGTTCTATATATGAAAATGTATTTAAAATTGCGTAGGTTACCCCACGGAATATTTAGTAGTTGAGTTAATATATAATTATGTCAACATAAAGTTACTTTTAGTATCACATTGTCTTGTCAGCACATAATATGAAAATATTGCTAAGGTCCTTTATGATTTTAGTTTAATTAAATTGAAATGAATTATTTATTCTCAGGGTTTATCACGTTTTATATATATATTACCTTTTTGGTCCACAGCTAACATGTATTTGTAAACAAATCAATTGTTCGACTTTCAATCTCGTTGAGTTACTGCAGAATTTAATTAGGAGGTACACAAATAAAACACAGAACACTTTAAATATGAGGCAATAACATTTATTGAGTATAAATCTGTATTTTTAAATATTTATGGGTTTAATGAAATTATCGTTAGTAAATTTTGAATAAATTCAATTTTAAATAATTAATACTGAATGTTTACATGCAGTTTAATTTAATGTTTTGTTCTTAAATTGTTTCGTAAATCTTTCAATTTAAACAGTGTTAACTTTGCCTGTCTTTAGTTTATTGCTAATTTTCTTTCATCAATTTAAAAATTGTTCAACTAGCAGTTTTGTACATGTAATTATTTTTTTAAATTTTTACTCAGATCTGGTATTTATAATATTATCTTTGGTTTTCATTTACGTTCTGGCTCAATTTATTTTCATTTACACACTGGACTTGCATCTATTGCAAGGACTGCTTTACACCGGCGTCAGCAACGCCTGCTAGTTATGCTATACGCATACCACCAACATCTTCATATTTTTTACTCCTTCTTATTTTATACAAAACACTTTTTCTGGACATATACCAGTGTTTATTTTTAATATAATTGAATTTGTATACTTTTAGCTTGATTTGAAGCTGGTGTCATTTTAATTCAAAGTTGTACGCTCACAATGGTTATTGTTTTTTTATATTCCCCAAAACCTTAGAAATCAAATATTAAAAAATTACAGATACCTACTTTTCAACCATTGTGACTTTTAGCTGAATATGTCATATTTTAGGTTAACTTGTTCTCAAATTGTGCCTGATTGCAATTATTATGATCATTGTGCAACAATAACCCTTTTATACAACAAATATGTAAGAAACAAACTTATGTTTTATCCTTTCTAATAATATTTACTTTTGTAGATAAAAACTGACTAATATAACTACTTGGTTCAAAATTATTGTCATCAACCAAATTGAGTTACATTTGCAGTCAACGAATGGACAATTAGCTGGTATCGTTTACAATTTCACTTGTAATTGAATTAATAGTTATGATTTTCTAACTGATCTTTGTTTCAGTAATGGGCAGTCACATTTGCTGAAAAACTGTCGATACCAATGTATAAAATAACATTTTTAATGATAAAACCGTACTGCTGCACTTAATATCTTTTTTTTTAAATTAATATGCTTTGCCATTTTAAGACCATATCAAGTCTTAAATGGCTCCTTTACCGTGATTTATTTCAACATCACCTTTGTAATTTAGCATTTTAATGCATATCTCATGAAAGATACAGAACTAATGGTAATACAATAAATCGAAAAAGACTATTCTTCATGAAGCTAGAAAGCGAATTCTTTAACCTGGATTGAAACTCCTACACGGTGGATTTATCGAGCAAATATCGCAATAATTTACCCTAGCTTTATCTTCGAAAATCGAATTATAGAAGGATTATTCTAACGCAGCCAATACGTATCGCAGAAAAAAGCTGCTTCTAGGAGGAAATTGAAACGCAACGGGAATTGATGGGGGCTGGATTCAAACTAATGGCAACTAACATGCAATTTTGCAGGTGATTAGTTTGCGCCGATCGCCGACCCCTCCCGATTTTAAAATTAGCATTTCCAGTTATGGCACTTGCTATTTGAACGCTGGTGGTCGAAGACTTAACGAGTGCAGCGCAATTAAATCCACATAATTATACGTGAGAAATCACGTAAATTTGGTGGTCCCATTTTGTAGTAATCGGTGTAAAGTGGGCTAATTTGTTATTAAAAAGTTGCTCAGCGTTTAGCAACTTTGCATGAAGTTGTAGCCATACATTGGTAACAACGAGAAAATCATGGTAAGTTACAAGTTACAGAAAGACTTCAGACGTAGATAATGTTGGTAAATTTAACTTCCACCGTTAAAAACTGACTAAGATAGTCCAATTCATTTTTAAGTAGAGGATTAGTTGATATCTGCAAGAACAAAGATGTGATAACTTTTAACATAGGTATTAGAAATATGTGAGACTCCGTAAGAAATTAATGGAAACTATCATCCCAGTGGCTTATGGAGTCCATATTTCTAACACGTACTGCTATTTATCACCTACTGCAAAGACTCAAAGACGTATACTTATAGCTAAACTATCATCTTCATTCTCCTCTCTCTTGTTCTTCTTCTTATAGAAATACTCGTATATTATTTTTATATAAATAATCCCATTTTTCTGTTCCAATTTTTTCTGTAGATACTGTCTCTCTCATGTATGTCTTCTTCTCTACATTTGATGTTACCCAACCATCTTATTTTTAGGTAGCTTCTTTATTTCATTTTGGGCCACCATTATCTACCCGACAGATGTCTAGCCCACTTCCACCTTATTTGGCATGTTGGTTATAGCATCTACTTTTATGTATGCTCTAATGTACTCGTTTTTAATGCTATGCCTGTGACCATTATCATAAATATTTTCATAGACTGCTGTGTGTGTATCATAAAATATAACAAAACTAATTTAAATTAGCTCTATTTAGATGAAAAAGGGGTATAAACAGAAATGCTTGCTTTGTTTAAACACCTGGATCCTTTAATTACTGCAAAATGGGACGCATTTTGCGAATTTTAACGTACTTGTTACGATCCAAAAGCACCGCTGACACATCTTCGCCCGTGCTCAATGCGCTTTTTCCTCCAAAATTTCCGAGTACGCAACTTAGAGATGGGAGATGTATTTTTCGATCGCCATGTTCTCTTTTTCAAAAATAGTGTCCTTCTGCTCTTTGCTGCTCCACGACGGGTGTACGGGGATTATTTCCGTGTCACGCCACGTGCGAATTCCTCTCGACGAAATCGTCGTAAAAAGATCAGTGTTGGCCCTGTTGTGCGATCGTGGCATCCGCTTGATCACTTCGGGACACGGTAGCACCCGTTTATGATTAGTTATTCCCAGGCTAATGCCCATTCCAATTTACACCGACGTCTAGTTCCTCTTTGCGTTTATTCACGTGTTGGGATTTATCGTTCGAGCCCCAGCAGTCGCCGTCAAAGGAAGAGTCCGTGGGCGTTTGAAATAGCAGCGCCTGCCGATAAGCGAAGAATGGCGACCTGTAACCAGGCTTCGCCCAGGTCGCGGCCGTCAAGGTTAGATTTTTCCAGTATGGAGTGCCTATCAACGCGCCTGACGTTCTTACAGGGGAAATTCCTGAGTTTTCCGAATTGCGCCCGTTGGTGAAAATTATTCGAGGCGGGGTTCCAGTGTTGAATATAAACGGAATTTTATATTTATCTAAACCTTATTATTACGTATTTAATTATAACAGGAATAGTAAAGGGGCTAACCTAAACATATTTATTCACTCTGCAATTGAAGAAAAAGCTGTGTGTTTGAAACAACCGATAATATGTATTATTAATTATTTGTAGAGAAGCATTACGTTCCAAAAGGCGTTGAATTTATTATGATCTCAGTAATCTATTATCTGGGTTCGTTTGTCCGTATCATTAATATCTTTTCGCACGTCCACATACGAAAGTGGGAGTTTCCATACAGTAAAATAGCCACGAAAAATGACAATATCATTCACCCGGTCTTTATCATATCTTATGAAAAAATTCACAATTCGCAGTTATATAGTGTGCCAAATTTGTCATTTAAACCTAAAGACGGCTGACAATGTGTCATTTTAACCTAAAAATACTGAAAATATGTCAGTTGTCTCAATAAAGCTGTCACTCACTAAATTGCAAAAATGTGCTTTTGTGGTCGGCTTCGTTACCATTCGCCTCAGTTCTCAAATATACTCGCACGATATATGCCACTTTCCCAGCATGTTATGTAATATATCATGTTTTATTGTTGTTACTAATAATCGGGTTATAGATGTTTGGTATTAGCCGATGTTGTTACTTTATTTTGGCTGTTGGGTATAGTGGGGCAATGGCGGCCACGGAGGTAATACCGGACATTATATTTCTTTGTTGTAAACCTGCCTTAACCAATTTTGACATACCACGCCATCTAGTATGAATCTCCAGAAGATATGCCGATATAATCGTAAGTATCAGGATGAATGCATTCCAAACTTGATGCAAAATTTCGATTTTGGTGAAGTTGTTTCAAGAAATTCAGTGTGTTGACGATGTTTCTGTCTCTAGAAATTGAAAAAAAATAATACTAACGGTACAGTATTTTGTTCTTTTGACAACTGCATGCATATTTTACACAACCTCAAATGTTTTTTGTGCTCATGTGACGATGAAGAAACACAGTGCATTTGGGGTAATGGCGGCCAGTTAACTTGGGGTAATGGCGGTGTGACCGTGATTACCCCCTCCCTACCCCGCCCACCCCACTAATAAGGACAATTTCAAATCGCTTTCTGTATTATATAGATGCCACGCAACTATAGAAGAAAAACTGCTAAAGCGTCATGGACAGTTGAACAGTTGAATGCTGCCTTAGATGCTATGAAAAACTGCCGAAATATTAGAGAAGTTTCTGGAGCCTTCGGCATCCCGAAGTCGACTCTGCAGGACAGACGAAGAACAGGTAACACTGCAGGACCTTCATTAGGACGAAAGCTTTCTCTCAAGCTGAAGAAACAGAGTTAGTTTACAAATGAAGCAGCTGGAAGGTACTGGTTCGAGAGGTTTATTAAAAGGAATCCCCACATCAGTGTAAGAAAACCAGAACCAATCGAATCCGCGCATTCAACAAAAAAATAAGTGTCTCTATTCTACGACAATTTGAACAAGCTTATTAGAAAAACATCAATTCCGACAGTCAGGCATATTTAATGCCGATGAGACTACTATTACAACTGTGCAACGTCCTGCTAAAATTTACGCACAGAAGGGCCAAAAAGGGGTTGGCTTCGCGACAAGCGGAGAAAGAGGAAAGACAACAACCGTAATGTACGCCTTTAGTGCTTCCGGAATTTATGTCCCTCCATTGTTCATCTTTGCTCGGAAAAGGATGGCTCCACAGTTGAAGAAAAATCGTCCTCCAGGATCTATTTATTTATGTTCAGATAATGGGTGGATAAATGAAGATTTGTTTGTTGTATGGCTAGAACATTTCCAAAAGTGCGTTAAGGCGTCCTTAGAAGATCCTGTGCTGTTGATAATAGACAATCATGCTAACCACTGCACATTACAAGCATGCAATTTTTGTAGAGAAAAGGGAATAATACTATTAACTCTACCCCCGCACATCTCACACCGAACACAGCCACTCGATGTGTCTTTTTATGGCCCATTAAAGAAAAGCTACAATGTGGAATGCGATAAATATCTGAAAAGTCATGCAGGAGACAAAATAACCACCACTGAGCTTGCTGAGATGTTTAACAAGGCATTTAGCAGAGGAGTAACACCAGAGAATGCAACAAAAGGATTTGAAGCGACGGGAATGTTTCCTCTCAACCCTGATATTTTTTCAGATGATGATTTTGCGCCTGCTGCAAATACTACATCAAAGAAAGAAATCCAGTTACCATTCATGAAGACACCCAAGAAGGCTTCCGAGAGAAAACTTCCGAGTCCACACAAGCAGAGAGTCAAAGATCTATTCGGGCAAAAAATTCAGACTCTCTACATGAAGACAGTCAAGCACCCGATGGAACACCAAAAAACAGTATTCAGCAATATTTACTTCAACGCCAATGAAGGGTCTTTTAGAAGAAAAAGAAAAGCAAAGAAACAAAAGACTGGGACAGAAAAATAACAAAGAAAAGTCAAATAAAGTCAAAAGCAAGTGTTTAGCCAAGATGGGCTCTCCACTAGAATTTCACTTGCTGACAAAAGAAAACAGCCGATACCTAGGGAGAAATCTGCACGAAAGAAAAAACTCGTCAAATAGGATGCTGAAGAAGCAGAAGATTCATTGCAAATTTCAGATATTGAACAATAAGTTAACGAAGATATATGCTTAATTTGTGGGGAGTTCGGAAAAAACAGGGAAGTGAGGCTACGATGTGAGATGTGCAGTCAATGAGCCCATAAGGCATGCGCAAATATCGAAAAGGGACATTTTGTATGCGACTTCTGCGAATAAGTAGGAAATTAAGTTGGATTTTGGAGTAATACCGGCCATGGCCATCATTACCCCACATATGTGAGCAATACCGGCGACATCATGTTTTCCTTTTTTTGTTTCTGGAATTTTGAATGTATTTGTTTTTGTTCTAATAAATATAATTTCGTTAAATAATGCCTAACCTGTATTACTGCACCTTATCACTTTTCAAATGCTTCTAGTTTCGTTATAATTTAAAACATCTTTAGGGGCCGCCATTTCCCCACTCTACCTTTCATATGTTTCACTCCATGTGGTTTGGTGAAGGTAATTACCATAAGCTACTGAACTTGACGCCCTTATCCGTTAACTCAGTATTGCTTATACCAGTAGGTGGATTTATTACGTACTTCTGTATGTCCACGACCCCTCACCGGCATTTTAACTGAACTAGTTGTTTGAAATACTAAAAGGGCACACTTTACCTAATAATTGGTGTGCAACATACTTATAGTAGGAATATTGCTTGTCTTCTTTCACACATCTATGGAGTGGGGTATGTTGATGACCTCTAGCTCTCCCCCCATTCTTTCTGTTGTCTTTCTAGATTTCGGTGTCTCTGCGGTATCCAATCTCAGGTTATTTTAATAGATAGAGTAAGGATACCATTCATTTTCCTTACGAAACCATTTCAAATAGAATTTTGAAATGCTTTTAATTGTTAAGAATTATTTGCTTTCAAATAGTCAAGTTATGTCAAATTAGAAATATACCGGTATATGATTGATGTAAACGGTACCATTAATCACGACAATTTTTTTTAAATGAAGTGTTTCACACCTGTACATTGCATCAACATTATGTTCTTGTTGGACCTAGCGCCCTATTATTACAGTCTAACAACCAGAGAAAGTTTCATATTTAGTACGTGACGTACCATCCCATAAGAAATAACAAACCTCTCTCGAACTGTATTAAGGAGAAGGGTATATGAGAATAGTTGAGAATCCCAAAACGACGACACATTTATCAAATGGCCGGAGTAATGGAGGGTGTCATTATTCAAATACTAATAGCGCAAGCTAAGACCAAATTGTGTTGTATAGAAAACGTTATCGATTGTTTAATTTTGTAGTTAGTAATGTGACGGTGGGAGACTAATGTTTAGTAACTGTATCCCTAAATCAAATTGTAAATTAATACTAACTGCCTTTACATCTGTTTATTAAAACTTTAGATAATAATGTTAACTTTGTATTTATAACCATAAGTATATTTCGGTTGTCTAAAAATCTCAACACAGTTTTTCATTCCCGGATTTCAGCCGTTGAAAGGAAAATCATTGGGCATCGGTCATTACTGTAATGGTAACTGAAGGGCTTGTACGGATATAGATATCCAAGTTGATCCGAGCCGATTTCCTGACCCTGGCCGGAAGTAAACAAACACTAGAGCTCTAAGTGTAAGTGGATGTGCAGCAACCGACCATTAAAGGCCGTTTAAGGGCCATGATCCGCGATCCATCTAAAGCCAAGTAAACAAACACGGAATCAGAGATAGTGGAATCTGCAATAGACGTTACGTCTCGGTTCTCCTAATCCTGACCTTTACTCCGCAGAAACTCTTGGGTCGCAGCTCAGCCCTGCGGTAAGCTGCTTCTATCTCACTGCCAGCACGATACAGAGAACGCTTCCGCAATTCATGTCACAATATCGAACGCAAACTTTATTGTGCATTAAATCACGCCGAGGATAAACAAAGTGGGGTTATTCCTTCAAGAAAATGGAAAGCGTGTTTTATGCGCTGCGTATGCAGACGAGAAAAACGCTCGCCCACAATTTTTTGGAAAGAACCCTTCAGCACCAGGAATCTCATTTCCATTTCAAAAACTGCTCTCTGTATAGACATCTCTATTGCACTACAATTTAAATAATTTGTAGGGAAATATCTTAGATGCAATCATTTCTCGTTTTATTATTACAGCAATTGTGATTCATTAAACCTCCTGATCAGAACTACTCACTAGGAGACATTTTTATGCGATCTCATTTGTGCGTATAGGAGATAAACAATAAATGGGAATTCAAAAGACAAATAAGTCAGCATGCAGATCTTCGCACACAAATACTCATTGGTACTTTACTAATGACCTTAATTACAGTAGTTTCTAAGGTCTGCTTCTAAGATGTATGGCCCATTACAACCAATCAGTGGTTTCAGTGCAATTACATCCAGCAGCTTCTGATGTGCTGCCTGAACATTTGTTTTAATTAATGAAATCGATTTCGGCACGATTACAATTAAAACACCCTTCTAGTGTGATACTTCCCCTGGATTAACTCAAATTGACCTGGATTGTTTTAAAGTGCTTTGGAAGGATACTGAAACAGAATATCAATTAGAATTTACTGTACCTTATACTAGAATCCCTCGTGCTATTAAATAGTTATTTTGATGAAACATGGTAAAATTTTTAGAAGATTTAGAAAACGTATTTTAGAAATGTTGGTATTTGTATGCAAAACATTCTTCCATTCTTTTTCCTGGTAACGCTATAGTGTTGTGGAAATACACCAAGTCACAAAACATAAGGATGTAACTTTCTTTGTTACCTTTTGCATGTGTTATGATGTCGTTATATAATCATAGTAACGAATATAAAATGTGATAATTTCAATGCTTGTTGGAATGTAAATAATGCTATTTAGAGCGACTTGGGTGTAATACATTATAATCATTCTTCTTCTTCTTACGTTAAGGGTATTTATTAAGAAAATGGTACAAAACTATCAAAGTGCTGCTTTAATTTTTAGAACGCTGCTGACAGAATTTTATAATTTAATTAGAAATAATGCATTTAATATGGTTGGAGTTATCTTAGATTTAATCTGTTTTGACTGTCTTATAAGTTGTCCCTAAAATAGGCTGCAGCTGAACATTTTGGTGAATTTTTTAAACGATAAATAGGTCTATTGGAAATCTTCACTGCTTCCCCCGCTACTTTCACACAATTATTTCCTTGCGCCAAGAACATTGTCATTCTCTATGTCTCAAAGTAAGAAACTTTATTTAATATTAAGTTTTTAATTTGTTAAATGTTTTCGACATGGTAAAGAAGAAGTGAAACGCAAGTAACAAAACATCTAATTTGACACTGATTAATGGGAATGTAGCATTTGCATAATTACAATTGTAAGAACTATTTACGACGCTGTTGTCTAGTAATTTTCTTTCTCGTCCAGTTTACTATAGATAAACAGAGAACGTGTTGTGACTTAGTGTATTTCCACTACAGTAGGTTTTGCTCCAATTGGAAGTTTTCAAAAAATTATCGTATCCATGGGATCAACAAAGCGTTTTTAATATTTTATTGTTCATTGAAATGTTAAACAGTGTTTAACATGATCACGTCCTCGAATGGTAAGATACATTTAACATGCATCCACTCATTTAACATGCATGCACTCGCGTCCTCGAATGTTAAGATACATTTAACATGCATCCACTCATTTAACATGCATGCACTATAGCAACATCACACATATTCATGGTAGTCCGATTTCGATTTAGCAGTTTTTAGTAATTATTATTGATTCAAAATTATTGCCTCAATGAACAATAAACTAATGAACGCATTTCGAGGGGTAACTGTCTTAATATTTCTCACATAAATTACCACTCTTGCTTCGCTGCGCTCGCTAAAAATATGCTCGAATGTTAAGACTGGGTTACCCCTCTAAATACGTTAATTACTATAAAATAAACATTTGTTTGATGTATGCTAGAGATATTTTTTGGATATAGCAGTTTACATATCAAGTCGGAAAAAGTATCTTTACAGGACGTGTAGGCACATTTCTGGGCGAGACTGGAAAGCCAACAAGACATGTACAGGGCATTTCCGGATGAGTTACGCACAACATTCTTTTTAATTATACCTAAATATTGAAATATTGCAATAAAAAGCAAACATTAAACCTTTGTAAAAATCTAGAGATATTTGTGGTGTTTCCTTAGAAACTACAGCCAACAAATATTGCAAACCACTCTCAATGTAGTTGATATCCTTACAGTAACCACAGTCAACCAGTATTGTAAACCAAGGAAAACGTCAATTTGTAAAATATAATATAATAACATTATTATAATATTCCTTAGAAAACCACAATACTACAATAACACCGAAAACATGAAAGCAATAATTTAAAAGATTATTGGTATTTTTCTGATAAACTATGGAAATTAATATTGACTTTAGAATTATATGTTGGTATTAAGTCTTTCAATATTGCACTTTAGCAAGTGATTCAGCGAACGTAGTTTGCTGACTGATAGAACCAAGTCAATACGTTTCGTAGACATTGAAAGGCAGACCCTTGTTGGGCTTTTCAATGTGGTTAGGGTTGGAATAAGTTGTGTGAGCAAGACGGCCAGGCCAAACCATTTTTTCATAGCAACTGTAACCTACACTAACTCACATTGGAATGAACACAGCGAATGTTTAAACTGTATTAGAAATACTGACATAGAAATTCTGTACTTATACATTATTTCAAATTCAATATCAAAGGATAAATTTCTATTTTGCGGTTTTTGCAAATTTACCGTGACCCACTGGATTGGTCCTTATTGTAGGAGCCGACAGCCGAGTACACATAAAACTATATTTTAACATATTACAACTCGACCTAATGAGTAAGAAATACTCTTCCGCAGAGAGTTCTGCAGGCTCCTTCAAGCACCCTTCAAGAAGCGCTTTCGTATTAAAAGTTTAACAGCTTGGGTAACTACTCGTACATTACCCTTCTGTGCCATATAATAAAAAAGATAATTGGATTATCATAACATTGTTTATGGAAATCGACAATTCCACAATAATAATAGTACCTAAAACATTAAAATAATAATGTAAAGGTTGTTGGCCTCTTATAAAGTATGTTATTGATATTGGTTTTAGAATTAATTCTACATCTGTATGTTGTTACTGGATATTTGAGATTGTTTTTACTGCAAGATATAATAATTATATTTATCTACTCCAGTGGGATAAGTAACTCACTACGTCACTCATTTGACGCTATTTCAGTTAGGTAATGAAGCTCATTACACCACTCAGTTATGTAATGGCTTCATTGCCTAACTGAGTGGTGTAATGGCTTTATTACCTAACTGGAATAGGGTCAAATAAATGACATAATGACATTTGCTTACTAAAATATTTTTGAAAATGATAGATTTGACATTTCTCTTTTCTCAATTTTGGGCAGTTGTAGATACAATTTTGCACAATACATGTGTGATAATGCAACATTAATATACTTATATGCTTACATACACGTATATTAATTATGCTGTTATCCTGGTTGTATAGTAAATAACTAGTATTGGCAACAGTAATTGAACAACATTAATGATTATTAAATGCTTCAAGCATCCTATTGGAAAACTCAGTCTGCCCCCCCCCCCCTAAATAACCTTTTCCTAATTCGTCATTAACTATTACACACTCAAAAATATTGTCTAAATAAGAACTAATATAAATTAAACAGCAACATCATTAATCATGTGTAAACTTATGACCTTGGCAAAGACGTAAGATGTCATTAATACTTTGCGAGCTCCAAAGGAAAACAATAGATGATGTTGTTAAAGTAACATTTTGTTTAATCATTTGATAGGTTCAAAACCCAGCAACTCCAACGGCCTTCACTGTGATCTCCCAATCCATCTTTGGCAACCCTGTGGTCTTAATGGCTAAAATCTCCTCTAAGTAAAGAAACCGATACATATGCAGTACGCATACTAACAAGGGTAACAACGGATTTGATATACCATATACTCATGAAATATTGTTTATTCCTAGTTGGTAATACATGATGGAGTTCTCGTTGCCCAGTTATAGACTATGTTTAAAAATAATACTTAGTCCATATCCTCACAGTTGAAGTAGTACCTACTAGTAGACTTTAAATTATCCAGAAGTCGATTGTCCAGTTTGCTGGTTAACCATGCCGGCAACCAGTCAGTGTTTTGCATATGAAGACACTTTTGTAGGAAATTAGGTTTATTCGCATTGTGTAAGCTTTTTTACGTATATTCCAACTTTCAAGAGGCAATAATTTTTTGTACAGTGTAGTTTATTTAAAAAAGTCAAACGCTGCTGTTCTTAGTAGTGGGTAATATACTGATATGCAGTGCTATTGATTTCTGTAGTAAAGAAAAATATTTGTATATGTCGTACCCACTTAATGTCATGGTTCAGTTCATGAATCGAAAAACGTATTTCTCCACTTTAGGAAATCCTCTAATATCTGAAAATGACAAGCCAGGTAGTAATTCAGCTGTTGCAATGCTCATCTCGATTCTCTCGCTTGGTGTCAAATTTTTCGGGGCGTCTTCTCCATTATATTGTTTTTTGTACACTTTTGATCATTTCTAGATATTAAACATCTATTGTGGAATATTGGAAGATGAAGGAACCACTCTGGGATTAAACGTATTTTTGTGCCATTTTCCAAAATTAAAACCAATAGACCACTTCTTGAATTTGTTATCGAGCATCAAAGCCCAAAGCATGTTTTCAATGGCCTAGTTGCAACGCTCAACATTATCCTGGCTCTAAAAATGTCGTTTTGGCCACGATTGCTTCAATTCTCTTATAATATGATTCACGAATTCTAGTACGTTATCACTTTGTAGGATTCTAGGTGCACCAAAAGTCAAAAAAATCTAAGTAGTTCGCGTGCAACTTAAGCAGCCCTCTCGCCTTTAGCGATCGAAGACATAAAAACTAGCACCTATTTATAATCAACATCTGTAATTGATTGATAATAATCGGTTAGGTTCACTTATTCACGTTAATTGATATATCTAGAAATTATTTATTACCCGAAGTGTAGTTCAAGAAGTGCACGATTGTCATGTTCAAATTGTGTAATTTTAAGCGAGTTCATAGAGTGCAGAAATACGTTCTTTATTTTCTGAACTGGACAAAAAAGTGTCCAAATTGTGAAAAACCTAAAATTACAGAATCTGGTTCCAGTTCATGAATTGTATTTAACAATTACACTAAGTGGGTGCGAGATATACATTACAAATAATTGGCATAATCGTACATACACATTTTTTCTGTTACATTTTTTTTAACTTCATTTCCCCACCTGCCTCTTATATATTCTGTATATAAACGTGTGTTGTGCATGCGTTTCTGCGTGGTCTTTTCATCGCCGAGGATCGGGCGCACTTCGCCCACGATCGACCGTGGCGTATCCTGTAACAAACAAGCATGATGTGTACGCCTTTGTAGGCGAGTGGTTACAGCGTCCCACTTTAGTTGCGGATTTAAATACTTTGCATTACTAAGTGTTTTCTTTTGCTGTTTTAGTAGTGTAGCAGCGTTAAGATAGTTTTACCTATTTTGTACATAATTTTGAACACTTTTTTTATTAAATACGTTAAAACATTTTCTTCTGCAACTTTCTTATTTACAACTCAATTTTAAAAAATTCAAACACTGTTTTAAGTAGAATAAGCCCACCTATGTGGTGGGCTCAGAAGCTAGTATATAATAAAGCGTATGATCGTGTAATTTTGGGAAACTAGGAGACGACGGACAAAATGTTTAGTTCTGATTACATAACGTATGTTAGTATTTTCAGCATTTATTTACTATAAAATATGTAAAAGTAAAGCAAAAATACATAGGTACATAGTTGTCTAAGTGATTTGTTGAATGATAATCACTAAATCCTTGCCACTTAATATTTCTTCCATAAAAGCTGTTGACTTTCGCCTCTAGCGTGGTTTACACGTTGAGTTACCGTGCTCTTTTGTTTTTTCCTCCTGATTAACCCCCTTACGAAAGTGGGCATCATCAATGATATTAGGAAATCTATTTCAGATGAAAGATTCAGAAGATGGTTAGGTACCGTAGATGAGTCTATTATTCCTTTTTTCCTCGTATTAGCTCAGAAGCCCAATCCTAAGAAGTTATTTTTACAAGAAATATTTGTAAAGCGGACTCGAAAAGTCATATTTGGCATAACTGCTGTTATTTATTAGGTTTCCCAGAACTTCCACAATTAATGGGTTGGTCCTGTCGAATTTCTCGTCTGGTTAGTGCAAAGTTTCACATTTGCACACTTTATAGGTGCACGACGGCGTCCATAAAACAATTTTAGAGCTACAATTTGTCTGGCTGGTTTTTATGCTGATCCTAAAACCAGTTGCCACAACAAAACGCGGTATCGGTAAAATCTAATCCGATCGTGCAAACAAGCACCGCTCCGTTAGATAAGTCGCTTTTAAATCACTTACTCGAGTTTTGATGGCAGGTATTTCAATTTCAAATCGCCGGTAGCTCCATTTTTATCGGCGCTGTCGATTTTTATGGGCGAAATCATTGCGTGTATGTATTTCTGTGTCGTTTCCAGCCATTCGATTGATATATTGTCTATTGAACAGCGTGTCAAATATTGCGCAACGCGCCTGCTTGTTGTGGCAAACGATTGGATTTATAACTTGCACTCCGGACTGGAAATTAATGTAAATAGATTCAAATATGAACAAGTAGGACATTAGTTTGCCAAGAGAAAGTCCTAACACAATGGCAGCGTATGACTAACTGCAGTTCATACATCTTGCTGAATTGGGACCAAACTACACGTTGCACAAGCCCGATGCATATTTACGGCTGTAAATATGCAATTATTTAAATTTGGGCCATCCCAGCCGCCATCTCAGCGCCTCTTAGGAGATTGAATGAAACTGCACATAAAACAAACGCGATTTCGGCGAAAGCCTAATTTATGGCTTTTGCCCAAATCATCCTTATAGACTGGGCGGCTGCGTATAATCCTAGCGGGCCAAGCCCGCAATTGATACTTTACTAAAAAAGTAGTAAAAACAACAATCGCTTGTAGTTTGGCTCCATCGATAAATCCGTCGCTGGTAGATAAGCCCGGGGAGACTCTCCAAGGAAATTGTTTCATGGAGACGCGCATCAACTTTTTACAGTCCAAGAGCTAATCAATCACAAACGAACACTATTGTGCCGCATTCCAACCCTTTCGTCGGGCCCGGAAAATTCATTCGCCGGCACGTTACACAAAACTGGGGTTTGTTTGCAGGTTGCTTTAATTAATACCATAAATATGACGGGGCGCCTCCGAGCACGTCCGTCTAAGCGATCTTTGAGTTGCAGGATGAAACGAACGGTGTGTATCAATCTCGGGGCGGGTCGTTTATCATTCGCTCCTTGCTCCTGCAGATTAGAGAGATCCTGCGGAGCCTTGCGCTGACACTCGCAGCTCTCAATCTCAATTACTTTCACTTTGCTCGAATTTCCTTCTCAATTTTGGTTTGTGCGAACATCAACTACTTGCATTTTTCCAGACCGGCCCACGGTATAAAATGTTGCTGAGGTCCGGAAAACATGGACGCTTGATGCTACTGTACTGCATAGAAACTAAGTAAGCGTAATTAAAAGATGCGTTGTTAGTTAATGACATGTGGCATTTAGTTAGTATTATGTATAGTAGTGTACTATATTTGTACCAATTCAGTAATAATAGCAGCACGCTGAAAACCATTCAAACTTAAAAACCCCTTCTGAAAAAGTAAAAGCTATTTATAACGAAAAATCAGAATTAACTGAACTGAGAAAATGTATCATTTTTCTTACTGTCGTGGAATTTTTTGAACAAGAATGATGACAGTGATCCAGATACACTTTCTTTTTTTTTTTGAACAAGAATATTGTTCATTTCTTCTCTCAAACATCGTAGACAATAAAATCAAAAGAAGATAAAGGAAAAGAAACAATACCTATACCGATTAAAATTTTAAAGTTTGTAATTGTATAATGTTATTGGCTATAAACTTACTTTAACTTTATATAACTAACTTTATATACATACTGAGACAGTTATATTTACCTTAATTAATCATATATGTAGGTCTTTAATTTCATTCTAATAATAAAAACTTCGAATTTTAGTGTCGCCAAACCTTTCATTCTCTAGACGATTTTAGAAGAACATAGCTTTTTTTTACGGAATTATAAATTTGTAAGTGTGCACCACTCGAGTTACTGGTGTTTCTGTGAAAAATGTATTAAATCGTGTTTTGCGCATTGTTTTTTATATATTATAAAATAAAATAGGGGAGAATATTTAGATTTTCCATCATCATGTAAAGAACTGGGCTGTCTATTAGAAGACAATCCCTGCTAATAAAAAAGGTAGTAGACTAAGGAAATTGAATAACATCAAATTGGCCGATTGGAACGTTAGAGGAATTTGCGACAAAGAAATAGATTCATAAAAAGACAACATAGAGAGAACTATGTGTTCGATTATTAGATTACGAGGGTAGTACCCATAATTTCTGCAAACTGATAGGCCAAGCGTACCTACCATAGAAATCAAACTTGCCAAAGAACAAATGTTTTTCTGTTTTCTAGTTTGGCAGTTCAAATTTAGTTTTGATAATTTCAATAGTTATTATACAAGGTAATTTCGAAATAAGTACAGCAAAGTTAATTTAACGAAAGAAAATTTTAGAGCCATGACTTTAAAAATTCTCTATCTCCGAAAGAAAACTTTGGACTAGTTTGTATTTGGTGATCAAGCGCCTTACTGAGGATTGTTTATATCTGGTTTAATAAATTTATATTTGAACGAGTTTGACACAGCTACGATTTTCGCGAAGGAAGGCCAATTTCAGCAGTTATCTAAACAAACATAAACGCCGTGCGAAGAATGATTCAGGAGAACAATCGAGTAACATATAGAATTATTAGAAGCACATTGGGCATTCATAACTACACTAAACAATATTTTACATAATTATTTGGATGTAAGAGAAGTTTGTTGTCGGTGGATACCACACAGTTTAACAGAATTACAAAAACAACAGCTTGCGGAATGGTCTAAGAAAATGCGTATGCTGAAGGTAGATCTAAAGCAGTTTACAGCATCATAAGTGGTGACAAAAGCTGGATATATGGATGTGAACCCGAATCTAAACGGCAGTTTGCACAATGTTTGTTTCCAACAGATTCTAATTTCTTGGTTAAGGTGAAGCGATCTCGAAGTGTTGTTTAGAATATGATTGCTTGCTTCTTTTCAAAATTAGGACCCATCTATCATAACTTTCGTGCTTGAAAATAAACGTATGATTACCACAGAATGGTTCACAACAGGATGCCTGCCAGACTTTATTGAAAAACTCGTTTACGGCGCCCAAGAAGCGAGATCGTTCTGCACCATTATAATGATTCAAGTCATACGGTACATCAAAGAAAATTATTTTATGTTATTAGATTGCAGAAATTTACAGTGCTACTCTCTTTAAACATATGCTGGGTATATGGTCACGCACCTGAAGATTAGTACATTGCATTGTTAATGCCAATTTTTAAAGGAGCAACAAAACGAACTGCGAAAACTATAAAAGCATTAATCTTCTAAACTCAGGCTATAAGATATGCACAAATCTTTACGAAAAGAATAAACATTATTGCAGAAGGAACCCTAAATAACGCTATTGTTTCACTAATGGGGTCTTGTACAGACTTTATATTTATTATTAACCAGCTCATACAGAAACACAGAGGATACAATTTACCTAAATAAATAGCTTTTATTGACTTCATGAAATCTTTAGACAATGTGACTACAGAACGTATGGAAGATAATGCTTTAACAAGGATACCAAAGCATATTATACACCAGTACAACATTCTGGATCAACAATATATTGATGGAGTTGTTGTACAATGCTAATCGACTTTAAAAGCTCATTATAACATAAACGCAAAAGTAATGGACACTACACTTTGTCGATGATCTTGATTTATTGGCTACGATAGTAAATATCCTCTAGTTAGCACATTATATAAACTTAGTAAAGTAGCAATGACCTATAATTTCGAAGTTTTACAACAAAACACAAAAATTATGACATTTAAAGGTACGGACTACATAAAAGCGATAATAATAGTTACGTAATAACAAACCAGTCAAACAAATCAGTACTTTTAAGTATTTTATACCAGTTTTCATAAACATACATATTACGGATGTTGACCACAAACTTCAGATATTTCAGTATCTGTGTGAAACAATTAGATGAACACTTAAGAAAACAAGAAGAGTTACAACCTGAATGAAAAAAATAAAATACAAGCGTAGGTGGAAAGAACATCTTTAAAAAATGGAAGGAAATCTAACAGCAAGTATAATTAATTACGAGTATAAGCCAGCTTATGGAAGAAGAAATGTTGGACGGCCAAGAACTAGATGGGAGGACCAAAGACATAATGATGTAACAAACCACCAGGATTAAAACGTATTGCTGAAGAAGAAAAAGAAGAAGCAGACAATTTAGAATACTAAAATGTCTATCACACATTTATGAAAATGAGTAAATCCCAGAAGAATGGAATATAATCGTAGTGGCTAATATACATGAAAATGGGTCCTGAACCAACTGCCAAAGCTAGAAAGGGATGAGAGATACCATTATTATGTAGCTTAGCCAAGATATATGCATATACAGTTATACTGATGCAGCGTCTACTATTAATCAAGTTGTACACAAACGGAAACAATTTATAGTCTAAGAGCCAGAAACGGATTTCTTACAGTATTTTTAACAAGCGTGTAACTGTTATAGAATGTCCCTTTGAATATACTGAGAAGTTTGGCAAGCCTGCGGTGGTGATTTTAGCCTCCTTGCGTCCTTGGAGGATGGAAAAAAATAATGTGTCAAAACTGACACAAAACCTATGAATAATATGTTGGTAACACTGTAAGTCTATGTCAAATTCGAGGTTAGCTGGTTAGGTTTTGCGTCAGTCTGTGTCAAAACTGACGGAACACCTAACCTGCTAACCTCGAATTTGACATAAGCTTACAGTGCCACCAACATATTATTTATAGGTTTGAATTTCCACAGCCCGCTGAGGATCAGTTTTTTTTGGATTTCTCGATATTTTACTGTAAATGCTTAAGTTTATTATGTAACTTTATGTGAATCTGGGATAAACTTACCACCCGCGAAAGCGTCTTGTCAATTTTTTAGTTACTTTTAACATAGCAAAGCGCCAGACTTGTTATTATACTTTTTTATTCTTATTTTTTCTATCTTCAAGGACATACAGGGACTAAAACCACCACCGCATGCTTGCCAGACTTTGGGTTTCCTTCTCAGTATATTGAAAGGAACCTTCCATAACACATACACGCTTGTTAAAAATACTGTAAGCAAACCCGTTGCTGGCTCTTGGACTATTAAGTGACCATGCTTTTTATAGATTATAAACAAATTTATGATAAATTTATCGAGAAAATTGGTGAGCAAATCACATAAGTAGCTATCACGTGCCATTTAAACTGATCGAAACAGTACAACCATATTTATAAAAACTCCAAGATACAAATTAACGTGAACAATGAAGAACTCTCTACGCTAATTAATACGAGAGGTATTCGTCAAATCTGCGGCGTATCTCCATAACTATTCAATCAATGTATTAAGAAAGTAATAGATCATTGGAGACATCTGAACCCAAAATAGAGAAATAGTAACAATATTATATGCACATGTATTGATAAGCCAAAGCCAAAATGACCTACATAGAACTTCTTATTCTTCTTCGTTCAATGCTCTCGCAGTTCATTATTGGACCGTGACCTTCTTTAGTCGACTCCTTCATCCATCTCTGCCACAGCTTTCCAGTTTTTAGCCTGCAATAGTTGTTCATCATCCTTCTGGATATGTCTCGCCAGTATACTTTAACTCTTCTCCTAGCTCTGTTGCCTGCTAACTCTCCTTTGCATACTTGTTTAGCTATGCGGTTGTTGTGCATTCTTTACATATGGCCAGCCCATCTAAATCGTCGTACCATTATCACTGCGACCAGGTCTAGTTCCCGGTATAGTCTGTTAAGCTTATTATTAAACTTAATTCTCCACCCATCGCTTTCTTCTATGGATTCCTACATTCGTCTCAGTATTTTTCTCTGGAAAACTATCAGCATTTTGTCTCCCTGCGTCCAGCGTCAAGGTTTCACTCCCATATATAATTACTAGTCTTATCAAGGTTTGGTCGTTGCAACGCCTGCTTAAAGTTGATAAAGATCTGATATAGACATATTATATTACTAATCTTTCTCCATTCTTTGGCGGACGGTGACCAATTGACCAGTGCCCTACTGCTGCGAACATCACTCCTGAGGCTTTGTTATTTCTTAGTCTTCGTGTGCTGTTTTTTTTTTCGTCTTCTGTGGTGGATTCTGATATTTTCGGTTGAGATGCATGTTGTGGTGGTGATTTTCCTTCTTGTACGGCTATTATCTGTGGCGCATGTAGTATATTTTGGAAGTAAGATCTAGATTTTCTGATAACATCCTCTTGGCTTACTAGTACTTTATCTTCTTCATCTTGACACAAGGTTTGCCTGGACTGGTGTTCTTTATTGGCTTTCCTAATGTTTCGGTAAAAAATCCTAGGTTCTTTTGCGTCAGATGCTTAATGTACCGTGACCAGCTGCTTACTTAGTTGATATCTGTTTTTTCAATAAATGTAATTTACGTTTCTTCTTAATGGGATAAAATCTTTTAGTTTTGCTCTGGTGGGCCTTTGTAGCAGTTTCTCACGTGCCTTATTACATCTTGCTATTGGTTCTCGGCATTGGTCATCCATCGTACCAGTCATTTCTTTTTGTTTCATCTCTACCCCCAGTACGTCACTTACAGCTGCATTTAAACTTTCTTTAATATTTTTCCCGAAATTATTTATATTACGTGGCTATTCTGCTGGATTTGCTATATCATCCCCTTGCATTCTTTAGTTTTTCTTCAAGCTTCTCCCTTTTCAATATCGCGCCATCTTAAGTCATTCCACTTTATATTTTAGTGTTTTACATTACCTTAGATTTATTAATTCCTGCTCTTACTTTTATTCTGATTGGGAAGTGATCTAATTCTGATGCAGCTCCTTTGCAACGTCTTACGTCTAAAATACTTGTGTATGCTCTGGCATTAATCAGTACTTGGTTTAGTTCGTTGTCGATTTTTCAGCCTGTGGAGTTCCATGAGGGCTTACGTAGGTAGGTATGTGTTTCTGTAGGAAAGTTGTGCTCATAACTATTAGGTTATTTGCCGCTGCAACTTCTATTGTCCTCTCGCGCTTTGTGTAGACTATATCTTCCGATTATAGGGACATATGCTTCCTCCTTCCCTGTTTTAACGTTGTAGTCTTCAATAAAATCATCTTTCTCCTCTTCACTCTTATCTTCAGTTGGTGCATACAGTGAGAAGAGCGACATATTCCTCAGTTTCATCTTGACTCGTATGTAGCATATTCTGTTACTAATTGGTTTAAAGCCCATGTGATTTGTTCCTAGTGTTCTTTTGACGCAGACGCTACATTCATGTCAGTTATTAGTCCCACCACTATATGATATCTTGTACTTCTTTATATATCGACCACGGCTATCTCATCTCTTGAAGTGCTAATGTGTGCATATTATGTTTCTCTGGTTTTGCAGCTATAACTTTTCTTACGGGAAAAGGTTTCCAATCCATACAAAGAATAGTATATAATTTATATAGAATAAGCTTCAAATATGATATGAGAATCAACCAAAAAAGCAAAACACTGGTCATGCAGAGAACGGATAAAAATAGTAGTTGACAAAATCATAGAGCCGGTTAACTGTTTCTTCGCGGTAGAATCTCTAACGGAGGGAAGGCAGACATATAGTAACAAAAGTTAGTATCGTATAATAAAATCAATGGAATAATAAGGTGACACTTTGGTAAGCATATGCATGCAACCACACAACTAAGACTACACTGTATCTGGAAGCGATACATTGACAATAAACAGACTAGAAATGAATAGAAGCTTCACAAATCAGAAATAAGGTACATATACAAAATTAGAATGACTTGGAAAAGCACGTCGAAAGGATGGATGGCCAATACCCAAGGAGGTTCTTAGTTACAAACCCACACTTTCAAAACAGATCTAATAGACCTACTCCTTGATACGTTCTGATGATGCTGACGCTGATGGTAATATTATGAAAAACATTGGTTGACGCTTAGTATCTCAATCTTCTTTATTAATTCACATTTTTATGAGACAAATCCTATTCACAAAAGATTCATTAGAAACCAAAAAATATATATAATAATAAATAAAGCAGTGGAGGTGACTCAGAGCCGCAGCCTCTGATGCTGGAGCAGAACAAGGCTGACCACTACGAGGAAGCCAAAAGTATTTTGATACACGGAGTAGAGTCGTGGCCATTGACACACGGGTACAAATAAAACTATAAAGCCACAAAGCTAGACTACAGGATATGCCCCTTCTCCTTCTAAATGTCTCTAGGGAAACTATCAGAACAATCATGCAAGTTCCAAAATTGGAATGGATTTCACCCGAACATCAAAGAAGGCGAAGACAGAAAACAGTGAAAGAAGCACGAAAGAGCATGAATGGCTACACATGAGTATCGAAAGAAATGGGTACAGAAAGCAGCTGTTTGACGTACTCTAGCAAGATTTTATTACTACATATCGTAGTAACATGAGACCAACAGTTTTTATACATTTTATCGTTACAATTGTATGGTCTCACGAGCTATTCTCTTACTATGCATATAATTGTAGAAGCAGTTTATAAATAATATATGTAGGAATACTATCTTGCTTGACATTTTGTATTATGTGATTATTATTTGGATGTTGAAATGCTTGAAATTGTGCAGACAACTAAAACTGAAATGAGAATAAACATATAAGAAACTCGTAATTAAAAAAGGTACAATCATAAAAATAAACAAAATAAAGTCCAAAAAGGCAAATAACCTTGTTAAAATCTAAATGTGGCTTGGCTTGTTTGTTGTTATTAAAAAATATGCACCACAAAAAAAAAGTTGTCTCAACGTGTTCAATATCGAATCGGGCACACCTTCTAATGCTGACATTCGCTCGTTAAAAAATTTAGTTGTTTTGATTGGCATGTTAGCAGATATTTATTAACAAGCCAGCGAAGCAGCGAGATTATGCGTTAACATCGCCAGCTAAAGCTGCGTTCTGCTTGTTCGAAAGCGTCCCTAATGCATCTTGGTGTCTATTTACTATCCAACTAATTATAGCTGTTTACGAACTCGTTATGTTGATGCAAATTTAATTGCGCGGCTACAAAAGGGCACATAAAAGCTGTACAAAAATTAATAATTAATGAAACAGTCTGAAGGTGGCTATCTTAAGTATTATACAGCTGGAAAATTAATTACGTGCTTATCTATTTAACCTCTGATTGCCTTTAATTTATAGTTTGTATACTGTAAGTTTCTCCCATTGTAGGCGTGTGGGCGTGCATAAAGACTTGTAATGCATGTGAGGTTTTTAATGATTAGGGTAAATTACACAAAAGACAGTGAATGGCTATGTACTATATCTATCCTACGGTATATAAGCATCACTTCTTCATAGTGAAATGACGATTAATTGGTGGATATGCTACAATTTTTTTTAATCCTGAAAAGTACTTGAAAGACTAGACGTTTTATAGCGTTCAAAATAACTTTCTTAGAATATATTGAGATGGTTTGAAACTCAGAATTTACTTCTGTATGCAGAGAGAAATATTGAACAAAGTCAATTAAAGCACAGAGGTGAAATATTTTATTTAATTGCAATCTAAACAGTAGTTGAAGTTATTAAATGCATTGGTAATGAGATGCAAGAACTATAATTAGAGGGATAAAGTCAGGCATAGGAAAAGCAGATTTCAGAAGGATTGAATTTGAAGTTTGAGTAGAAGAAAGACTTAAGATGGCTAATAGAAGATAAGTAATATGATAGGTTAGAGCATATTTGAAGCCGGACCAAATGAAAGTAAATAATACAAGAGGTTGGTTATGTTCATAATGAATATGAGCGTAGAATTATTAATAAACGTACAGGCCAGTGAAAAGCAAGCAAGCTGAAAGGTAGATGGAAATCAAAGCACGATAAGATAGAATTTGCAAAGAACAATACTAAACGAGGGCAACTGAAATGAAGAATAATCAGTGACGTCTTTAAAATTGAACTCAAGTGCCAGTGCATTTTAAAACTAAGTGTTCATAGCAGAGCAGTGATAAATAACGTTTTATGTGACGAGAAAAACAAGTTTTATGTATAAGAAATAAAGGTAATTTCTAGTTTTAAGCAACAAGCATGTTAATCAAATTTTATTCCTTTATGTGAAATTGTAACTAATACTTGTTTCCTTTAAACATTATCAGATCGCGGTTATTAGGTAACGCGATGCTCTTTTGTTAGAAACAATAAGAAGAAATAAATTTCTGTAATTGTTAAGTTATGGGCAAATGGTGCTCCTGAATTTTAATGTTTTAATATAATAAAAGTTATTTGCCAAGCAAAAAAAGTATACAGAATTATTTTACAAGTTACCGGGTGCATGTGGAAGTGTTAGCAAAAGTTTCTCCGATAAAAAAGTTATAAATTTGTGCAAACCAACTTCGGCTTTGGATCGGCACCGAGCACCTGGATATTTCGAGCTGCGACACCGGTCCATTAGAACTTCAGAAGCCAGGCATTGCAAGTCTTACAGGCCAGGAAGAAGTGTAAGAGCGTCACAGAACAAGATTTGGGTCCAGGGAAGCGATTTCCAGCGAATAAGGACATCGGTGTCATATGCACCAGCTTCGAGGCGAGATCGGCGAGAATTTCAAAGGTACGATTTGGCATGTTTTTATGTGGTTGGAGTCCGGAAAGCTAGTGTACTTTAAGAATACACCTTGCTGATGAGATTCATCGTGTTTCCGAGCATCCAGATCCGTCTCAGTTCGAGTAAATTGCTTGGCGTCACCGGAAAATGCGGTTTTGGTCAGAATTTGGGGCTATCACGGGAAGTAGAACAAAAGATAGCTAGCGTCGTTTTACGTCACATCTGAAACAAAATCGAGTTAGTTGTTGCTAAGCGGGATATTTGCTTCAGTTTACCTGTGGTTTATTGCAAATTTCGCTTTTGAATATCAAAATAAAACGCTGTATGCACCCGCGAACCTTTTGTGGTTAAGTCATTTTTGTGAGGTTACGAGTAATTGAAGCGAGTAGCGCGGTTATATTAAAATTTGGCGTATTTCAGATACTCTTGAGTTAAATATTTTAATGAATAATTTTGAAATAAAACTCAAATTTGAATATAACCTGAGATATTAGTCTTGTGTTTTTGCCGGAGCAAGCCCAAAGAAATATTGCAATTCGATAAAATATAGAAAGGGGCAATTAACCATTTTATTAAAGAGTAATAAATACATTTCATTCTGATTAGCCTAAGATACTGACAGGCAAAGCTTTACGTTTTTTTAAATTTAATATAACTACTACTGTGTGGTGACTTGCCTTATTTAACTATTTATATTTTCACTAAAACCTTTATTACAATATAACACTTGAGTATATTAACAGCTTAATAACGTTCACCATACTATTAGCATTTCGACATCTTAACTGCCAACATTTTGTATTCAGGAACAAGACATAATAAATTCATTCTTTAAGAAAGTGACGATAAGAATTTTAGAGAATTTTGGCCAGACAAAAGTGTTAACCAACAAGTTTGACGATGATCAGGAAAGCTATTAAGTTTCATGTTTCCGACGTAAAATAGAAATATTATAAAAGGAAATAGTTATTATTGGGCATTACTGCATATCACAACTAAATAGAATGAATGCATCGACATTTTTGATAATCTACAAGTAATGGTTCATTTTTAATATGAAGGTTAACCTGAATGTATTTTGGAGTTCCTACAAGTCCATTCGCTACCTTTTAAATCAATTACAGCTAAAACCAACAACCACTATCAAATCAACTCCATAAATTCACCTCCGAGCAAAATTAATTGAATCGTTCCAACTATTCATTAACAGTTCAATTACACCAACGCAACGTAGACATCTGGTCATTATGAAGTTTTGCTAACTAAATGCTGCCATTAACACATTGTATAATGCGATATAATCAGATTGTCATTATTACTAACATTTAATTGACTTGCAAATCGCAAACGTCGTTGATTCTATTGTAAACTGCAAATGCGATTCTATATTTATGAGGAAACATAATCAAGATGATTGTATTTGTAATCCACTGGCAGTGTATTTACATCTATTCCGAGTAATTTGATTTATAGAAATCCTGTTTTGCATGTGCGGCAATTCATAATAATAAAAGTTACGCCATTTACGCTACCTGGCTACACTAGTGCGAATGCGCATTAAAGCTTCGTACGGTAGCTAGCATCCGATCTTTGACCTTTCCAAATTGAAATTAATTTTCCCGCTTTTCTCTATCCCGTTATAAAGTATGGCAGGGAGATGCGAGTTGAAGTTGGCATTTGTTATCTCTCTAAACCTCATCTGTATAGTGATATGCCCTTTTTAAGTTTTCTAGGCATCTACTTTGAATATCACATACGTTTTATTTTCTCAATCTAGAACTAGTTGTTATTCTCATTTACAAAATTTTAATTGCAGTTATTTAGCGTATATTAATATTGTGAACGTGTCAAACAATAATAATCCTCAATTTTCAATTGCACTATTTTAGAATAACTATGACACTATTGAAATAACTGTAAGGTATTGTACTAAAATCACTGAAAATTACAACCATAACCTCATACTTGAATCATTGCTTAAACAGTTTAGGTCCTCTTCGTCGTCTGTTCAAAGGTTAAGTGTTACGATTTATTCTGGCTTTACTACTGCCATCTCTTTCTGAGCCTACCAAGGTATCTTGTTCCCACACGGACGATATGTTCACACCATCACTGGAATTCGTTGTCCTCCATTCTTTCATCGTGGATTTCCAATTGTCTCCATACTAGGAAATATTTAAAGATTTTCTCCGATGTCATAATCTTTTATATGGTTCGCGCTAGTACATCTCTCAACTGCTTTCAGATATTTCAGTTTGCTAGCCTGGATGCGGAGAAATTTTTTTGTTTTGAGAACCTACATTTTGCTACCAGACATCAACACGGGAATTGCTATAGTTTCATAGAATTTTATGTATTTTTTACTTCCCTCGTCTGAAAGACGAAGGAAGTATTGTAATCACGAAAAAATCACCTTCCGAGATTTCTTCAGATCTTCACGTTTCAGGGTCCCTAGATGACGAAAAACAGGTTTTCTCAATTCCGTCTGTCTGTCTGTCTGTTGGCGGTATAACTCAAAAACTATTTGTCGGAGGAAGATGATATTTTGCATACACATTATATATATATACCTGGAATGAAACCGGCAAAATTTCAGACAAATATATACTGGGTGAGCACCTTAAAAAATAATATTTTTTTATTTTTGGGTTAATTTTGAAATAGAAGGAAGTACTAATCTTCACATAGGTCAGGCTTTGCACTTTCCAAAAATAGGACTCAACAGATACAGGATAATGCCACAAAAGAGTCGAAACGTTTTAACAATAAGACCGTGCCCTTAAATAGAGGCGCGCGCCGCAGTCATTTCAAATAGCCTCAATGGCGCAATTCGACTGGTGGATGCAGTTACGATTTATACGCAGGTGCGGTTACGATCGCTATGCAGATGCGGCGGGTTCAAACCCCAGCGGGATACATTTTTTTTATTTGAAAATATATTTAATTTATTAGAAACGTGAAGATATTTTTACTCCTAACTGAACTTGATTTTTTAAATTTTTTATTGTCGGCGAGGAAAATTCTGGGTAAAGCCTTTTACAGATTTTTTTTTGGTTGTCTTACGAAGAGTTCTGTTATAATTCCGTACCTTCAATTGATATTATCATTATATTAATATCAGTATCTTTGTTTATTTCATATCCGAGGTAGTTAAAATGGCTGACTTGTTCAGTAAGTTCGCCATTTATATTAATTTTTGTTTTAACTGGTTTTTTTCTGTGGAATAACATAGCATTTGTTTTGTGATGTGTATTAATTAGTTCGTATTTATTGTCTAATTATTACATAAAGTTGGCGATAAGCGCCAGGGGCATCACAATCAGGATTTGGGCTGTGTGCGAATATTGAATTGTGCCCCCACTTTTGTATTAACTCATTTGCACATAGTACATAGCACGATAAAACTTTGTGATGAGGTTATTTTATTAATTTAGAAAAAAGCAATTGTTAAAGTAAAATATAAATTGAAATAACAGCGACATAAGTCAATAATCATTATTAAAGAAACACAAGGTACTATCACTATACCACAATTGTGTGGAATAAACAGGCCACTGGACTAATATAAGCGGAAGAAGAAGAAGAAAGTTACCTATGCAGGTACATAAATATTTGTTACATTAAGAAATATTTATTATTTTATTCTTATAATATTTATTTATGTATTAAGGCATAATCAATAGATTATAGTACGAGGAAATGTTTAAAGCGCGATGCTAAGCGGAGAGCTTTAAATTTCCGGAGAGCTATAATCGTGATTAGTTACGTGGTACATGCAACGTTTTATTTCATTTTGGTTCTTAAAATTAACCAAATGCAATGATTCAATAATTTGGTTATAGAGTACTGCGTCATCGTTGTGTTCGTCCTGTGAATTTTTAGTGTGCTGTAGTTTCTATATAGATTGTTGGTGTTGCTATACTTTATTATTGCTGCTTGTTATATTGCTCAGCAACTTTGCAGACTCTAGGGCCATAAAAGCCATTTTACGTCAGCTATCGATGGCCAATAATTAAGATTATGGTTCTAAAATGAAATAAAAACTATTATAATACACACCAATACTTTTTCGTGTGTGCTTTTGCTTGAGCAAATATGGAAATTTACTTAATTTTTTTTTTGTATACTTATAATGTTTGGGCCAAATATACACATGGCGAGCACCTTTAAAAAATAAAACTTTGTTAATTTTTGCTTTAATTGGGAAATAAATAATAGTAATAATTTGCATGTAGCTCAGGCTTTATACTTGGCGAAAATGGGACCCAGCAAATACAGGGTAAATGTTGTAAAAGAAACAAAAATGGGCAACAATAAGCTGGTTGAATGTAATGCAGTCACATCGTGGCGTCACGAAGTAGTGCTTCGTGGCAGGATGGGATAAACGGGGGCGCTACAAGCGGCCTGCTTGCTTCCCATTGAAATTCCTTCCGCAGGCGCTGACATCATGTTGAGTTTGAATTTGTATTACAAAGTGTTTCCTATTATTGTTTTAGTATTATTAGGAACTTTAAGATATTTTTATTCCTAGTTGCCTTTGATTTTTCAAAATAATTAGTGTCACAACTTGCGAGGGTAGTTGTGAGTAAAGCCATTTACAGATTTTTTTCTTATAGCGGTTGTATATGTGTGATACCTGATAAGTACGTGTTAAACTCTTAAGTTGCCTTCTTAGCATAATAGACGAATAGATTTATTATAATTATGATTCTAAGATCTTCAATGAGGCAATACCCATACACCAGTACATTTTAAGGGTTTTATTATGTTTCTCATGTTTTAAAATGGGAATAGTTGTGGGCCCCTGGATCTTTTTGGGCACACGTCGCACATCGGTAGTTACGCCACTGACAAGCACGCTGGGTATCGTCCTGGTATTTTGGACTATCGTCAGATCGTCAGTAAATAATAAGCAATTAATAAATCGTCCATTCATTGTCGATATGGATTCCTGTGGGACTAGTTGTTTTCCATTTACGTATGCCATTGTCATATACCGGTGTAATACGACCATGGTACACTCTTTATTTATTTGTGAAGATACACTTTTGAAACTTGGCAAATCGCATGTACTCAATAACCGCAACTTTTTGTCATATAAATATTTTTTTCACTTCCGGTTTTAGTAGAACTGTTGCCAAATTTTGATTTTCAAATAGAATACTCTATATATAAATTTCATTGTTTTATTCTGCATCATTGTATGAATCTAATGATACTACCAAGTGACATTTCAAAAGTAAAACTTTTAATTGTATTTTTTAGTTTAAGTGTACCATAACTCTTCCAATTTATTAAAGAACGTGTAAAAATTATTCATATATGAAAAAGTAAACTATTAAATACATACTATGTGCCAACTGTCAAAAATAAATAAATAAAGCGGGCGTACCATGCTCGTGTTACACTAGGTGTTTAAAATATGTGACTACACACTTATTAGTAAAGAAATATTTACTGCAGCAGTTCTGTAAATTAATTACTGTCTCGATACCTCTATATAAAGGTTTGAGGCATTCTCTAATGTACTTTGGGTACCCCCGATTTTGCATAATATCCATAACGTTTGGAGTTTTACATTATCGAATGCTGTAGCAAATCCAATAAAGGCTGTATGAGATTCTAGGGTATACATTCTTCACTTCTCGATAATTTGCTAAGTTGTAAAAATATATTCGATGCTTTACGAAACTCATGTTGTTTGTCGAACAACAGAGGTTTTACAATTATTTTTAAAGGTACATTTACTATTTTTTGTTACTATTTTACCCAGAATTTATTGTACTGATGCCTCCATAATTCTATGGTTAACATCGATCGCCCTTTTTTAAATTTCGATGTTACTTTAGCTATGAGCCAATTTCTAGGGGTTTCTCGCTGCACCCAGCATATGTTTAGCAAATGTACTAATCGGTGTTGGAATAGCAAAGCACTTTACTTTATAACTTCAGCATTTATTCCGTCTAGTCTCCTGGTTTTCTGAAATGCTTCTTCTAATTCCTCTAGATTCATTATATCTCCTTATATAGTGTTTAATCTATTAACAATTTATCATCTGTTTCTATTTCTATAATCTTCACTGGACCATATCTTTTTATGATGGTTAATCATCAATTTTCTACTATTTCCAATCGCACTTTTGAGTTTCCTGTGCAATTTCTCATTAAGTTATATGCGATGTTTTGTCTGTCTCAAACATCGTATTCTTCATTAATTATAGTGTTCCCACTCGTCTTGCTGTCATCTAACTGTGCTATAGCTCAATTTTATTAATTTTTCGCTGCCATATTCTTCTAGTTAGGCTACTCAAAGCGTATTTGTGTGCTGACACTGCTTTTTGTGATAGTCTTTGGTAAAATTTCAAATTGACATAACGTTTGTTTTCAAGATTTTGGCGGATGCAACATCACTGTAGGAAGTCTCAAATTAACTTTTGGTGCTTCTAAGTGTATCTTTTGTAGCTTCTCATAGTAGTGATTGGAAGCGCAATCTGTCTGTTGAATCTGGATTTACTGGTGCTCGATACTAAAGGTATAGTTGGCATAGAGCTTGTTGGTTAAACTGTCTTAAAAGCTGTACAGCAGGTAAAATACCAGGACCGGCTTCTAAAATTATATTTGAAAAGTTTGAAAAAAACTACTGCCATGTTGTAGTTTTAGGGGTAAATTCATTAAATATCAATTAAAGGTCATTTCTGTAAAATGTTTACGCCAGATACTGGTTATTGATTTGCATTCTCTAAATACAATTACAACTGAAAATGGGTTAAAATGTTGACTTAGTCCGGCTTGTTTATATAAGTTGCTTGTAACGCGCTTATCTTCAGATACCATCTTAAGACAGTTTAACCAAATAGCTCTACGCCAACTATTACGTTGAATCCTTATCTTCACGTGATTTGGCATTTCTCGAGCAACTCTAATGATGTTCTGAGAGTGGATGTTGTGGGACGCGCTATAGTTTGCGAACGTAGAGGGGCCCGTCCGGTAATTATATGCGTAAAGCATTACCTAAATTATAAATACGGTATGTTTTGCGAGGTATCATCAATAACTGATATTTTCTACGCGTTTCATGTCACTGAATAGTTTTTTTAAACGCCTGCTGATGCTCGCTTCACTAAATGTTTTCATAATCTTCGCCTACTCGATTCCTAGCCTGCTAATTAGTCATTTCTTTGCATGTGCAATTCTCGTATACTACTCATTTTATATAACAATAATAATCTGAACTCTGGGTTTATTCTTAATATAACGAATGGTAGCGTTATTAGTATAATGATAACTTGGATGTACACTTTTTAGTAGATGCTTTATGTTTTACCGTTAAAGCCTTGCTACTTGAATTTATTGTTGGTTTATTCTTTTATTGGACTTATGATTAGGATTATTTATTTTCTAATAAAGCATTTGTGCTTGATCTTAATTGCGGTTTTGTTATTTTCCTGTACCTATGGTTATTGCCGCGTGCCACCGTTTTGTTGAAGGTTAGAATTGAGAGAAAGGCCTTTGACGGTAAGTTGTTTTGTTTGGATTATTGGTTGATGCGTTGGTAGTAGTGTCTGCCTCCAATACCGCTTCAGGTGTTACTTTATTAGATTCATGACGCCCTAAATCCTTTTTCTTCTTTCATCGCATCTAGGCTGCGCCTGGAATGTGATCCAAACCACCTTGAGCTAGCCGAAACCCTTCTTATTAACGTCGTACTAATTACAATATCAGTCTACTAGCACAGTAAGGCTTACCTGAAAAGAACGTTATAATATTTTAGTTCTTTTGCGTTTTGTACATAGTTGTTCTCCCAATACGTTACGAGCTAGTTGTTATATAACTTTCTTGATGATTTTCCATTCTTTCTCTACATTAAGTTGGTTTTGCTAGTAGCGCTGTAGTCATTCTATTTTGAAATAATAGTAGTCTACTTTCCTCTTGTAGCAATTATATCTTATGTTGTTTCTTTAAGTTATATTGGCTCTTTATGTTCCTTCCATTTGCTTAGAATTCATATTTTGGATATTACTAAAGAGTGATTTGAGCCTACTTTACTTCCTCTGAACACATGTGTACCAATGATGAGTGGGGGCAGTTTTGTTATTTGCAATAATATATTAATAACCGGTGACCAGGGGCGTCCCATGTATATTTGTGAATATCTTTTTTTTTGCAGAATTGGTTACGTTAATCTTGTTAAGCTGTATAATCTTGAAACGGTCTACATTTTTATTGTAGTGGGGTTCTCCTTTCATTGCAACTGTATTTGATATTGGCTGATTACCAGCTTTTTCATTTAAAGCAATTTGAAATCAATATGTTATTATTCTTTCATTAATATACGTGGAACTCCTTAATTTGTGTTTAGGTTTCTGGTTAATCACTATGCTCACACCACTAGTTATTCATGTATATTTTTCTAGGTCTTTAGATATTTTTAGTTTCCCTTTCGATTTTGTTATGATGGCAATATCTATGTTCCTATTTTTTTGTTCCATTTCTAGCTATGTCTCCCTTGTATTTAATCTACGTATTCCATGCGGCTATTCTTAGTTTATCCTTTATTCTTAACCGTTTGCGCTTGTCGCCATCTATAGGTCCATCGGAAGTTCCGAAATTTGAACTTTATTTATCGACTAGGTAGTTATTTTTTATCGACTTTTTGTGTCTATATCCTTATTTTGGTTGACAGAGGCACCTCTGGTAGGACGTGGCTCTTCGCCATACAACAGTCTTTTTTTTTTGGAGAAGCTCTGGTCGCATCAGTTTTATAGTTGCCACAACAGGTCTGAAAGTCTAACCCTTAAAAAATGTTGCGTATCCGACCACAATCTAGGTAGGTATAGAATACTAATATATCAATGTTTAATTCGCTAGTTTTATAAATAAGAGTTATAATAAATACATAAATTGGGGCAAAATAGGTATGGTTATCAAGATTATATAACACACGTCTTCGTTAGTCCTAGAAATATTATTTAACACTCCGGTTCTATTTTTGAGAAATTCCTATTCAGTATTTATGTTTGTGAAAGCTTCAATTATTCATCATCTGAATACCTCACAATATTCAGCTAGCGAAACACTGATTAGCGCACATTTAAATATGCTAAACTAATCAATTATTAACTTTATTTGCAAACCTGCCTAACTTTACACTTTTAATTTAATCGAATTTCGATTCTACTTGCTCGAGATATATAAACCTTTATTAACATGCTACCTACAAGTATAGTTTTTCTGATAGGCACAATACTGGAAGAAGTACTAAAGGTAAATGACCATAATCGCTACAGGCAAAATACAAATAAGCATCTCTCTGCTAATATGGTATTAGGTCTTCCACTTTTTATGCAGTCAAATACATAATTTTGGCCACGACTATACAAAATGCCCAACTTATTATACGTTCTTATTTTTGATATTTGCAATATTCCCCCTCCCCGCGAGTAGAAGTTATGAACAGAAATAATAAAAGCTCTAGTTCTAGGGTCACGTCTTTAGGGCTAGGTCCTCTTTTATTGCGTCAACTTTATGATATCATAACCCAAAAGGGCATTTCATTTAAAATTTATATTTGGCACTAAATATTACACCCTTTTGCTATCATATAGTAGTGGATGATGAGACATACACACTGCACAGTTTGCTTAAAAAACATGGTGGGGTGCTGCTGCACAGATTGTAATGAGTTTCCATTTAGTCGATATAAATATTAGAAGGAAGATCTTATCGAAATCGAAGTCACTATCGAAAGCCCACAAAGTACGTAAAAACTAGTTCCATTATGTGGATTTATTATGAATCGGGTCTTACTGACGGCGGCCTTATCTGATTCCGCTTTGATTCCCTCTCTTTCGGAATGAGCTCCTTAGATCTAATCGAACGCATGCCGCTAAATTCTGCTTTATCTGCAACAATTTACGTAATCCTGCTGGATATTTATGGGATAACATCTGACCTTGGGCCTCGCCCTTCATTGTGTTGTGCACTTTATTTATTGTTGGCACTATACAATTATAAATATAATTTGTTGATGTTTTTTTTTGTCATTTAATTAATGAATGTATTGTTTGGTTCTTTAGTAATGTTACTGACTACTACTACGTTATTGTTGTGCAGAGGACACAAGGCTAAAATTAAGTAGATCTTGAACGATGCCATAAAATATAATCGCACCAAACTAAAAGTTTCACAAAGTTCTACGGGCAGCTTCGTTTGATATGATAAATGCCATCATTCTCCTGTGAACTTTCCAACAACTTTGTAGGATAAATAAAGAGATAATCTTATTTTTATTGTCTACAAATATAAAAGCCTGGATTGGGCACTGGAAGAAAAGTTGGCCAAATTTAGTATAACCGCGTATAATATCAATCAGCATCTTAATTTAAGCAAGTAAGTGTTGCCTTAACTTTTTGTTTTTTACTCTACGTCTAAAAGAAGTAGGAACTATTGTAATCGCGAAAATTCACCTTCCGAAATTTGTTCAGATCTTCACGTTTCGGGGTCCCTAGATGACGAAAACGAGGTTTTCTCAATTACGTCTATCTGTATATCTGTTTATCTGTCTGTCTGTCTGTTGGCGGTGTAACTCAAAAACGATTTGTTAGAAGAAGACGATGTTTTGCATACAGATTATATATCTACGTGGCATAAAACCCAGACATTTTCGGACAAATATATACAAGGTGAGCACATTAACAAAAATAAATTTTGTTTATTTTTGCTTTAACTGAGGAATAGATAAAAGTAGTAATTTACACATACGAGGTACGTACCAGAATTGCGTGCCGTTGTGCTGTAAAATCAAAACTACTTATGTGATAAGGAAAATTTATTTATTATTTTTCAACATAGTCCCCTCCCTTATTCATACATGATTCCCAACGCTTTATCCAATTTTCGTAGCACTCTATGAACCTTTCTGCAGGAGTCCTTTTGAAGTACTGATAAATAGCACTTCCTAATGCAGAACGTGAGGAAAAACTGACTCCTCGGAGCGAATCCTTAAGGTTTGAAAACAGCCAAAAATCACTAGGCGCTAGATCTGGCGAATACGGGGGGTGAATGAGGGTTTCGATTCCATTTTCTAAAAGAAAATCTGTAACAATTTGGGCTTTGTGCGGTGGAGCATTATCCCAGTGCAAAATGAAATTTCCACCAGTCAGATGAGGGCGGAGTTTATTGATTGCCGGCAGCAAACCATCACGCAAAAGATTACGTGTATATTCGCCAGTTATTGTATGTCCCTTAGGTACAGGATGTGCTAAAATTAGACCTGCTTTGTCCCAGAAGATGGCATAAAGAACTTTGTTGTTTCATGGCACTTGCTTGAATTTTCTTGGTGGGGGAGAATCTGAGTGTTTCCACTGTTTTGATTGGCGTTTCGTTTCAGGATTGTAATACGGTATCCAGGTTTCATCCATGGTTATCACATTATTTAAAAAAGTATTCCGACTCGATTTCTTGTCAATAAGGTTTGACAAACGTCCATTCGAGCCTGTTTTTTCTCGTCAGAAAGCATGCGAGGAACCCAGCGTGCACTAACCTTGCTAACCTTTAAATGATCTGTTAAAATTCGCTGAATAGTACCGTGAGAGAAGCCTGTACGTTCAGTTAATTCATCAATAGTCAGCCGTCGATCTTCCATTATCAAATTTTCGATTCTGTTAATGTTTCCAGGCGACACTGCTGAAATTGGCCTTCCAGAACGCGGCTCGTCTTTGGTTGACCTTCTGCCTGTTTTAAATTCTCTTACCCACTTACGAACGGTGTTGTCAGCGAGAGCAGTGTCCCCACAAACATCTTTGAGCTGCTGATGAATCTCGCTCGCTTTTTCGCCACGTGCTGATAAAAATTTTATCACCGCTCTTTGCTCGTCTACACTAAAATTCATTTTTTAAGGCACACTCAAAAGCTCTTCAAGTTGAACACGCTGTAACTTTCGTAATATTACAGTACTAGTGACGCGCTTTGGCATTTCCAAAGACAACATATATAGGTTTCATTTGTTATGACATTTGCGCATTAACCCAGCCTACTTACTGAAATACAAGCAAACGGCACGCAATTCTGGTACGTACCTCGTACCTCAGGCTTTATCCATGACCAAAATTGGGAACCAACAGATACACAATAAATGTTCTAAATCATCTCACCGATCGGATATGTCCTTGGTGAGCGAGGCAACGAACGCATACTTTACTTCAGGCTACGCGCAGGTATTTGAAATTGCATTCGCTGGCTCGTTCGCAGTCGCTGAAGTTTGAATCCCATCGCCCGTACCAGGTGTTTTCTTTTATTGTTTCAGTAGTCCTAGGAACGTGAAGATATTTTTACCCCTACTTTCATTTGATTTTAAAAATTGTTTAGTATCACGATGTCTACTTGCGAGGGAAGTTCTGATTAAAACCTTTTACAGATTTTTTAAAATCTGGTGGATACTTAATATAATAAAAGGTTAAAATACTTTTAACATACTTATACATTTGGTTATGAGGTTATCACAATTTAATTTGTTTCTTTTTTCGCATTAAGTAACAATAGGACGTGTTTATAAACTGCATGTCTTTGTTTATAGTGGTTTATAGAAAAAACTCAATCTAGTTGAAGGGTACACTCAAAATCGTAAATTTCTAACCTAAATTGATAAAACTGATATATTTATTTCTATTTAAAGTTCTCCGCTCTGAATCGTGTTTTTACATGAATTTTTAAAAATTGTTTCTTCTCTGTATTTTATATCGTGCGATAAATCACACAGTTGCGTCAACAAACGTTCAGAGAATTACAGTTAACTCATCTAATTCTTTTCATTATACACTTCGAGATACAATTTAAAAATTGACATTTTATATTTATGTAGTATGACTGATAGCACTTGCCAAAATTTACTGAACACACTACTTATGATATACGTTTACATACAACCGTAATTGCTTGCCATATTATTAAATACGACTTGTCTACGCAAATAATTAAATTTTCCTTTGATTTTTAAGAGCAGATCGTAATTTTGATAATATGTTTTTGTTTCAGGTAAGTTGAAGCATGTACGACTACTCGAACTAATTAAAAATAGTGTAAGTGGATTGTGGGGTAAGTTCCGAGACTAAAATGTGTGCTGTAGAGCTATTCATATATTAAGGAAAAACAAATTAAATAATCCTTTTTGTCAAATACATAAGTAAATAATTCATCTCGTTTGTAGCAATTGTCATTTTGTTGCTGAACTAACTTTGCATGTATCGTCTTAGCAAATTTAAACAGATTTAAATCGCAGCAAGCTAGATGAACTAAGCTAAAGCAGTTGTAGAGCTCGCTTACATTGTAAATAGAAAATGTAAATTCGTAGACAATCTAAGTTCTGAAGTACGTGCAGTTTCTTGTACTGCTGCCTCAATAATGCAGACTGCAAAAAGCGCTGCAATTTTCCCTCGAAATATTTAATGCTGGTGGAACGATCTCAGTTTTCCCATCCTCCAGTGGAGCATAATAAGAATAACTCGAGGTGGGTATAGCATGTAAACCGCGATTTTATGTTTACCCTCCTTCACTTTATATTTAAATTTGTACCTTCGCTGAATTGCTTAGGCATAAGTTAAGTCATATTGCTTTTTGGGCAAGTTATATATTTTTTGGTTTTGGCACCACACGAGCTATCGGCTGCTGTCAGGCATGATAACACGAATTCTGTCCTCGATGAGATTACAAAATGTGTAATTAATACTATTAATACTACCAATCTGTTATTAAAATGGAAGGCTATTTTAAAATAAATAATTATAGAAGACCATATTTACCGCACGTCACCTTTTTGATTGATTTATATACATTTACATACAACAATGTTTCAACATTTATAATTATCTGGTCTGAAAAACGCAACATTAAACAGTTGTTACCTGTCAGTCGTGCGTTTGACATCAAATGTCATATTTTAACATCCAAAATGTTTCACGAATTAGAAGTATGACGCTAAAACGGTGCTCCAGTAGCGATTTGTGTGACGCTTGGAAAGTGCGCAGTTTTCGCGAATTTTTGCAAGTTGTACGTATTGCAGGTGAATGTTGTTGGTGTAATTTTGAGATCTCGTCAAGGGCGAACTTTCTGGAGAAGTTGTGAAAATGTAAGATTTGAGGGGGCGAAAATACGGGGGTTAAAACGATTTTTTGGACACGAAAGCGTTCGGAGCTGTTACATTGCATACTTTTAGAAAGATCCAAATGTGATTTAGGGCTAGTTGGAAAGAGGATGAACCAACGGTCATCGTACTGGCTGGATTTTGGGGTCTGCGATGCACGGGGGCGAAGTTACAGGGGTATACAGCTGAGGTTCGTTTGTAGCAAATTGGATGTTCGCATAAACAGAGGAAACGAAAAAATGTCGAATGTTGTTTTTGGCAGTATGTGGATGAATCTGTGGGTTCTTAAGAATTTTGAGGCTCAGGTGGATTTGGGTGTTGCAAAATGGGGAAACCATTATAATTAAAAGAAGAAAAATTTAAGATCAATATTTGTGTGAAATTCGCTGTTTGGAGACTTTCTAGAATTCAGAATGTAGGAATTTTGCGGCCCAATTTGATTTGGGGGTTGCAAAATGAGGAAAACGTTATAATTACCAGGAAAACCTTAAAATCAATGTTTGTGTGAAATTCGCTGTTTGGAGACCTTCTACTGGTCGATTGTATGTTTTAAGAGAGTTCGGGATGTGGGAATTTTGCGGCCCAGGTGAATTTGGGGCTTGCAAAATGGGGAAAACGTTATAATTATGAGGAAAACCTTAAAATTAATATTCATGTCAAATTCTCTGTCTGGAGACTTTCTAGAATTCGGGATGTAGGAATTTTGCGGCCCAATTTTATTTGGGGGTTGCAAAATGAGGAAAACGTTATAATTACCAGGAAAACCTTAAAATCAATGTTTGTGTGAAATTCGCTGTTTGGAGACTTTCTACTGGTCGATTGTATTTTTTAAGAGAATTCGGGATGTGGGAATTTTGCGGCCCAGGTAAATTTGGGGCTTGGAAAATGGGGAAAACGTTATAATTATCAGGAAAACCTTAAAATCAATATTTGTGTCAAATTCGCTGTTTGGAGACTTTCTAGAATTTGGGATGTAAGAATTTTGCGGGTCAGTTGAATTTGGGGGTTGCAAAATGGGAAAAACGTTATAATTATCAGGAAAACCTTAAAATCAATATTTGTGCTTAAAATAAGTATTTTTGTAAAATTCGCTTTAGAGATTCTCTACTGTTCGATTGTATTTTTTAAGATAATTTGAGATGCTGTTGTGAGAGGGTGGGATTTTTTGCCTTATTTTCTCAATTTTTTAAATAAGGAAAATGCAAAACTTTGTTTCATTTTAGCCCTTTGTAGAATTGTAAACTTTCAAGTTAATATTAAATAGCGTGATACTAACGGAATGTCAGATTGTATTTTTCTCTAACATAAATAATATTTCGTTGGGATAAGGTCACTGTCACGCTGTACTTGTTGGAAGACGACCACACTTAATGCGGAATTGTAATCGAAAAAATTGGTGGGGATTTATTACAAATATAAATGTATACCGAGTGTTTCACTTAAGGTGCGAACATAGGGAAATAGCATGAGAAATCGTATATATGCAAATTCCTGCTTGCCGATTGAATTGATAGGATTGATAGTGGTATCAATCGAAAGAGAGAAAAAATGCGCTTAATTTGATACTACTTTACTTGAATTTGTTGCTTGTTTAAGATAAAATAGCTTAAAAACGTAATAAATATTTTGCATTTTATTCATAAGAACCAGACCAGCCATGATCAAATTTATTTATGGCAAAAGAAATGATATTTTTTGTTAGTTATCAATTCACGTATTTAATTCATTACTATATGTATAATCGATAACCTCGCTTTACCTTGCGGTGTAGAGGAGTGCTCCAACTTTGTATCCCGAATCCGGGGCAAGTTGAGCATTGTACCGCCAGATGCAAGCACATAAGGCACCAGTTATGTGCTTGCATCTGGCGGTACAATGCTCAACTTGCCCCGGATTCGGGATACAAAGTTGGAGCACTCCTTTTATGCTTGCACAGCAACCATTGTGTGAGGTGTACTGTGTGGTTCTGAGTAAAGCACAGTTAATTTGGTGCCCATCTGTGAATAGTCTCACTGAGCCCGGTTCAAATCGCAAGACTGCGGAAAATTCCGTCCCTCGCGGGATTCGAACCGAGGACTTGCTTAACGCAAAGCAAACGCTTACCCATCTGCGCTACTCGGCTTCTTTAACTAATTACTATATAGTCAAATATAGTCAAAATTGAGTTCATAAATAAATGTATACAAATGCGTTTCATGCAGAGACAGATCTGAAAAGTGCATTGCTGCGTAGCACAGGTCACGCTGATCTTTAGCAAAATGTTACCATTAATATGACGTTTTCCTGTGTTGCGTACCCAATGAGACACACTGCATATTCATTTTGAAAGTATTCAGTATATTTTCTTACTTTTCCGGGTTTAATACCCGTAAGTAATTACTGTTTCAGAGGAAATTATCGATGACTCTGGCCTATTGCAACTCGTGCCAGAAGCACTTTAGTAAAGGGTAGGAGCGCTAGTTTTATTTTTGCATTGCATTTTCTGTAAATTGTTGGTGTTCCTCAATAAATTATGTCATTATAATACTCTTATTTATCAAATATCGCATTGAATGTTGTTGATAGCTAACATTCCTATATTGTTAGTTCCTTTAAATTACTTTAGAAGTATTTAAATTAGGTGTGGTAATTGAAATTACTGTCAGTAATTAAATTACTTTATGGTAATCTAATTACTAAATTACTGACCTCGATTGGGTATTAAATCTCCTAAAAAAATAAGGTAGGCAGGTTAAAGTAAATCGCAATAATGTATTCTTCATATAAGTATAATTTATGATTCTTTATTACTAGTCGGATAACAGCTAATTTTGTACAACGTTTGCAACGATGTATGCACGAGCAAAAAGAAAAATATTTGGTGCAGACGCGTATGTTTATGGATGGGATGTGCATATGTTGTGTCGTGTAGCAGGATGTAACATTTTAACTTGCTAGTAATTATTGTGTAAGAATCGAAAAATACCTCTGCGGTAAGTAGAAATTACAGATAACGCTAAAAATGTAATTTATTTTTTATATGACAATTAACAACCATCTTCATTAGACAATATTGGTTCATAATAATTATTTATTAACTGCGATTAGCTTGTGTTAAACCTGTACTAGTACAGAGCTAATTAAATACCACTAAATAAAAATATTCAATTTCTATTGAAAGTAATTGAAAAAATACTTTATATTTTGTAATTACAATTACGAAGCAATTCATAATGAAGCACTATTTTATTTGGGTAATTGAAACTTCTGGTAATTCAATTACTTCATAGAGCTGTAATTGATAATTAGTAGTTAATTACTTTTTCTCTGGTACCAGGTGAAGAAGGATATTAGGAACACTTGGCTTTTTTGCTAGTAAGCAAGTAAGTAGTGAACGTGAAGTCGATAACTTTTATCTGGAAAGACAATGTGGTATAAACCGAAATTTTAACAATTCCAGTAACTGCGAAAGCACACAATATACAATTAGGAGTACAAAAAATCAGATCTAACCAGGAGCTTAACTTTTTTTTTAATCAGAGGGCGCAACGATTTCTATGGCCCCAAAGCTAGTTGATATAAGATACCTACATGAATACCCGAAGGTGCCAGTAATTATCATTTGTCGGTTAAATGGCATTATCTGTGCTTAATTATGATACAGTTTACATTAAAACTGATGTGCACAATATTTTACCACGTATAGTAAGATGGTAGTAAGTGCACACCACTTCCATTGCGACAGTTAATAGCATGGCAAAATGACACTATGAAGTCTGTGCTCCATATCGACTGTTCAAATGCTCAAATATACATCAAAGTGACAGATGGCAGTGCGAATGATAGCAGCACATCTCGCAGAGGTTTGATCGGTAATGGTACCTTTTGTTAAACGCTATTCGTGTCGGTACTTTATATAATTGGCTTTGCATGCAACTAGAATTCTAAATCTAAATGGTTTCGTCTATTGATTGTTCTGTGAAGGTCCATAACTATTCATCTACAGACTGCAGGTCTAGAGATAAAGTAACAAGACTACACACAACACTTATACGCACGTGATTTGGAGGTAGTACAACACCTACCATCAGGCCTAAGTTCGCGTGAACTTATTTCACCTTCCACCCAAAGATCCAAACATCTAAACATAATATTGTTCCATTCAAAAATGGTATACCACAAAAATTATGAAGATTTGTAAAATATTACTAATGACATATTACATTACGTCCTGATCTACATATTTAGCCACCACGTAACTTAAACATACAACTATTCTTGTTCTTTTTTCTGAAAAATGTAATTCTCCTCAATTAAATATTTGAAAACTTATGTTTTTGTTTCAAATATTGAAAAATTGAAAATTTAGAGAATTTTAAGAACTAAAATTGCAAAATTGCAATGCTTAATCATCTATTTATAGTTATTTTTTCCAATAGAGTTTTTCTGTATTAAAGCAACTAAAATGTTTGTCGTATAAGCACATCAATTTATTTAATTTTGCTTCTTTAAGGGAATAACTTGGTGCCATGTTCAATTCAACAGGAAAATCACATGATTAATTTAACCACCAGAACACTGCCATCACAAATTTATGTTTGAGCTGAGATTTTTAACAATATGATCATTGGTACTTTTGAAATATAGGGAAAATTAAATTCGTAGTCATATTTGGACTTTCTAATAACTAAGATAGCTGTATTGGAAGAAGTAGCACGTGAAAATCAGGATATATGGTTTCACCATGATGGTTGTCCAGCACATTTTGGAATAGAAGTAACTGACCGGTTAGATCTTCTGATTGGCACCATGCACCATTGCAACAAAAACTAACGTTTTGGTACAATCATGGCTTCTCCTACTTTTGCCGACTTCCTCTGTTAAACTGTCATTTTTTTATAATAAATAACGCTTTCAAAGAAGTAGAGCAAAAAATTAAGTATGTAACTTATATGAAAGCGGGCTTTTAGAATCGCACCTTATTTATGTGCCTCGCTCGCTGCACTCGCTGATAAACTGCGGCTCGTCCAAAAAGGTCCTTAATTTCGTACTAATATTATCTAATTTTTCGTAATCTATGTAAATTTAAAAAAAAATGTTTAATTCTAGCTGTAATATGTCTTAATGCTGTAACTACTTTTTTCTTTTTTTATAGCGATACTGGCGACGTGGTGTGACCTGGCGATTATTAACATTTAAATATAACTTAATTCTTAGGGTTTAAGCTCATTCCCATTAAGTGTGTGGTATTACAGATTTCCTTTTGGAACGAAGAACGATTATTACAGGAAGATGCTTTTTTATAAGTAATGGTTTCAACGATTATCTTTCCCTGATTTACAACATTTTCACCAGTTCTAAACAAAACTTAATTTGGAATTCACTTGAATTCTTCGTTAAAATAAACAAAAGCGCATCAAAATGTGTTAACTGAGGAATAAATTAACCATAAGCACTAACATTTTGATGCGTCTTGTTAACTTTACCAAAGAATTAAAGTTAATTTCGAATTGATGGTCTTTATAAGACCTAGGGTCTATGAAGTAAATTATAATAGCACACTGTTAAATTTGTTTTAATACTATAACTGTTTACCACTTTTGGCTTTGAGTAGTAGTTATTATACGATATTTATTACGTAAATGTAAAAATGCCGTATAGCTACTTCTTAATTTAAAATTGTGGAAAGTTATACTCGATTTGAATTCGTAATAAAAATTATTATGACATTGTTCATTTGAAACTGATTGGCAATGTTGTTGTTTAATCAATTTGGTAATTTTTAACTCAAAAAGTTGATTGAATGAGGTTTTCCAACTAATTCGGCAAGCGACCCTTTATCCTCGAAAGCCGGTAATACAAGGATAATCTTCGGAATCTAAAAACGGAGTGATCCCCGCGCTTACTCTGTAAACTGAAGCATTATCTACTTGAACTGATTGAGTTGTGCCAATATGGGGGTGATTACTATGCGTATTCGGTGCGCCCGCATAATCGGAAGTATATAACTCAAATAAAGAGGGTTAACGAACTCCCTTTCTTCCTTGTTCGTCCTTCAGGCTCGCACAATGCGCCTCAGGGCCAGAAAGCAATGATTAATAGCTTCCCGATATCGTCAAGGCGCAGGGCCGAAATAGTTCTTCGGAATTTCACTTGTGCATTACCAAAAATACACGGCATACATCATGTTTTTGTGTACTTTATCGTGTGATGCCAAATCGTTCTACGACTGCGAGTTTATTTGCGAGGCTGCAAGGTGTCGAAAGCTAAGTGTATGCAAATTCTCATAGATAAATATACTCTCCCGGATATATATCAGCTTCACATCACCAACAATCGGATTTCATTCATACAAAATTCTGTATTTTTGCATATTTAGTAAATACCAACTGTCGCTTTTTTGTTCAACAATCGTAAATATTAGTTATTGCTTTCTTGTTAGTAAGTCAAAATAGTTTATAAACCTGCAACCTGAATTTTTTAGAATGTTTAGAAATGTAATAACATTTCATTTATAACTCCTTTAAAACATACAGAAAAAAAATTTATTTAGAAAATTAGGGTTCCATACTAAGTATTGAGGCCATTTAAGATCCAACTTAACAACACATATGCATCCACGGCGTTTAAATGAAAGATACTATTGTCGATTATAGAACATGCTTCTTCTATCGGAATCTATCTCAATATCAAGGTTAATTCCTAGGTACTTAGCTGTATTGCTATATGGTATCTTAGTATTCTTGATTGTTATCGCAACATGTTCATGGTGTTTACATGTAAAGTCAAGTCAGATATTTACATTAATACTTGATTGTTAAGAGTTCTAGCTGCTTTATCACTATTTCTACAGGTAGCAAAGATCGCCATTTCTTAAGAAAAGATGGCTATTATCACAACTGTACAATAGATAACGAATTGGTCTCAAGGGCCAGACTTAATTTTAGTTTAAAAATTTACCTAGCCATGATTACATTCTATCTCTGTCCTGCTACTCATTTTGTTTATGTCTTCCTTGTCGCACTCATTAACTTCCTATGTTCAAAACGGATTTCAGACAGTCTGTATAGCTTATGCAGTTGCGTAATTAAACAATTATTTATCGCCAGTCGGTAGCCGGATGAACCTTGCGTTTCCTCAATAGTGAAAATAGCTATTGTGCGCACTTCCTGGTGCCGTACATTTGGAATTGCTGTATTATTTTTTCGCTGCAACCATATTTCTTTTGGGTTAAAGTGTGAGATTAGTGTTGTCCGAACGCCTTGCGCCACCCAAGGTTTTATTACTCGCTATGTTATCTGCGGGTTTTCAATGGGACTGGTTCAATTCTTGAACAACCGGTTTTTGTCTCTCGAAATGGTTGAGCGCTACCTGCTATTTGCTTTTGTTCTCCTGCAGTTCACAAATGGCGTTCGGTAGTCGTCATCTGAGTTGAAAATTGCGTGCCTTTTACGTTAAACTCGCGGATGCATTTTTTCAGTAGTGACACTAATTACTCAGTTTACGACACTAGTCACTTACTTGCGCTTAGCGCAACATCCAAAATTGGTTGCCCGCTGGACGCTACATATGGCCATATGTCCGTTGCAGTCTCTTCAGGAGTAGTTTTTTAAATAATGTTGATATTATCGGCACAAATTATATTAGCGGTATGAAGTTGCTGTATTAGGTGAATCATAATATCTTCCGCCATTTTCTGAACGTTTGGTACATGCTTTAGTCAAAATGGTGGTTTGATTATATAGATGAGCTATGTAATTTCACTTTATGTAAACTGTTTAAATATTTCTTCGATATTTAAAATTGTTTCCAGTTACAACGTCCGCCATCGAGGGAAGTTTTGAGTAAAGCCCTTTACAGATTTTTTAAATTTATTAATTGTTACCGAATCGTTGTTTGTAGTATCCTTAAGCAATTATATGTTGAAATACTGGGAAAATCAGCTCAGCCATGTTTCGTAATATTAAAATCAAAATACTATAATCTCTTTTAAAAACTTGGGTTCACACTCGAACAGATGAATTTACATATATAAAACAGTTACCTACCTCAGCATGGCCACGTTATAACAAAATAATCGTAAATAGCTCTATGGTGCAAATCTAAAAAAATCAAGTCGTTGTCTTACTATAGGAAAAAATCACCTATTGGTTAATATTATGCATGTAACGTACAATTACATCCATTTCTGTAGAAATATTTTAGAAGTCTTTAACATAGACACATTTAAGGGGTCTTACTTTTCCAAATGCGATCATTATATTATTAGATATAAATGTGTATAGTCTTTGCTTCACTTAGGTTCCTTATAGACCTGCAATTTCTGTTAAGGAACTTGTCAAATTTCGGTTTTGGAGAGTATTTTAATAAGACATGAATTTTCTGGTTAGATTTCAGTGTTGAAATCACAACAATGTGTTGAGTAAGTCAGCAAATTCCAGTGATTTCAAAACAAAATAAATCTCTGCGAAGCATCCTTAGAAGCGACTACTTTAAAAACATCCCTTCGCCACTTGGCCTGCTGCGTGTTCGACGACGATACATTGATCTACACGATTAAGGGACAGCGATGGGTGCAGGGAATACAAATTGTTGCTGGGTGTGGGTGAATAAATCAACCGTTTTATACAGGAATTGTGTTGTTTTCTTATTTTGCTGAAACGAAATAACGTTTTATAGTAGAAGTTTGTGTGTCTTTAATGGTTTAAGATAGTCACGGTTGGATCACATTTATAGTGTGAAACAGTGCAAAATAAAACCATTCTTTGCATTCTTTGCTATAACAAGTATAAAAAACAGTTGTCACTTTGTACGTCGGCGATTTTGAGTAAAGTTTATTCTATTCCACATAGTTTATTATATTATGAATAAAAAATTGTTAACGCCGTAAGCATTTCAAGTATTCATTAGAATAATTACAAAATATTCAAACTATGCTTCCACGGCTCCAATGTGATTTTTACACATTTGAATCAGCGAATATGTCGAACATTACATTATCATTACACATTTCATTAGAAGCGTTGCTGATTCTTTGAACTACTAATTATCAAAAGAAATTTATTCTAATACTGTATGCCAAATGTTTTATATTACTTCTAAATTGTGTACTTGTATATACTCGTAGTATTTATTCTACCTGTAGCAAATTGGAAAGCACCATAGTATATTGCAATAGAATTTATATACTCAACACTTAAATGTAATAACAAGTGAACTGTATTACTGCAATACTTATTCTGGAAAAATGATTGTAGTAATGCCACATTCAGCTTTAATTACGGTGAGGTTGCGTTGCCAAAGACTGTACTTATCACATTTTATTTATTATCTTTCGAATATAAACGATTATTATTAAGTAGATTGATTGTTCTGGTCTCACGTAAACTTTATAAAACCCTCTATTTGGATGGAAATGCCATTAGAATATTTATGTTGATTATTTTCAACCCACAAAGAGCATAGGTATACATACGTGCAGAGTCTGTAATCTGAAACAATATCTTAATAGTCATCTGAACTATAATTAAACTGTATTAATAAAATTTAGTTATGTAACCAGTTGAAATGACAAAAACTTCCATGCATATTTTTTCTACCACTTAAACCCGAAGAAAGCTCCAGGCTATGATTTAATCATCGGAAATGAATCAAAGAATTACCGCTCAAGGGCCTAGTGATCCTGACCAGGTTACATAATGCTGTCCTGCACTGTGCTACTTCCCAGTACAATGGAAGGTAGCGCAGGTAATACTAACTTCCAAACCCGGAAACCTCCCAACGAAGTTGGTTCCTATAGCACAATTAGTCTATTGCCCGTCTTAAGTAAGCTACTGGAAAAATTATTGGCTAAAAGACTAACCCTGATCCCGGAAGAACACAACATTATCCCTGATCATCAGTTCGGCTTTGGTGTCAACCATTCTACCATTCAGCAAGTCCACAGAGTCGTAGACACAATTAATCAGGCCTTCGAAGGAAAACAATACTGTACCCCTGCCTTTTTAGATGACAGTCAAGCCTTTGACAGAGTTTGGCACGCAGGGCTACTGTACAAACTCAAGCCACTCTTACCACACCCTTTCTATACAATTCTTAAATCCTATGTAAAGGAACGATATTTCCAGGTAAAATTCAGACACGACCAAACAGAATTACATCCAATCCAATCAGACGTTCCACAGGGCAGTATACTTGGCCCCATCTTGTACTTCATTTTCACAGCAGATTTGCCAACCAATCCCCACTCACTCTCTGCTAGTTTTGTTGACGACAAATTAATTATGGTGAAAGATAGAGATCCGATTGTTGCCGTAAATCTCTTACAACAGAGCTTAGACGAAGTAGTAACAAGAGATCAAATAAATTTACAATTAGAGTCGCCTGTGATATGTGTTATACGTTTGGCAGTACTGAAGTGTATTGTCAGCCTGTGTCAAATTCAAGATTTGTAGGTTAAGTTTTGCGACAGCCTGTGTCAAACAACAAACAAAACCTAACCTACTAATCTCGAATTTGACATAAACTTCAGTACTGCCCAACGTATAACACATATCACAGGCGATTCTTGTAAATTTATTTGATCTCTTGTTACAATAGACCAAAAAATGGCGCTTTAATTTTTTTTAACTCAACTGACAAAGGTTAAATACCTAGGCCTGGACCTCGACAAGGATTTGATGTGGAAGTCCCACATCTGGAAAAAGCGCAAGCAGCTTGGTATGAAATTTCATTAACACTACTGGCTTCTTGGTAGAAAATCCAAATTATCGTTAACCGACCAGCTCATCGTATATAACAGTCTTCAAACCCATCTGGACCTACGGCATCCAGCTGTGGGGTAAAGCAGCCAACTCCAACATCCAAATGATTTCAGTGTAAAGTGCTATGTGCGATGCGCCATACTTTGTACGAAACGCAGACATTTTACGCTACTTAAAAACTTATACGGTAAAAGACGTGATAATCAAGTTCAGTGAAGAATACCGAAGCAACCTAGAACGTCATCCTTACACGTTAGCTCTAAATCTACTGGACAACAGTGCAAACATTCAAAGGTTACATGGACACAACCCGCTAGACTTACCTCATAGATTTGACTAATTAAGTTATTATTATACAAACCTTATTTTTAAACTTTTTTATTGTAAAACGCTGGGTTTCAATTTTATGTCATTGATTCATGCAATTTTAATTGTTTATAACCTATTTTTTGGTTATTGTTGTACAAACAGATGTAGAATTTTTTACTCGGGCGTTTTTAACTCGTTACGAAACACCCTGTATATTGATAGATACACGTTTAACTCATATCCAAAATGAAAACTTAGTGACCTATAATTAAACCCTTGTCTAACTCATTACTTAAAACCCATGCAAACGGAATCGAGGCAGCCGACGCATTACCCGGTGTTAATAGCGAATCAGTTAGAACGACAGAATTTGCTAACTAAATTAAACTATCAGCTAAGCCAGAGAGCCGTAAGGAATTCCTCTATTATATCGTGGCGATGCTGAAATTAAAGCATTAAATTAACTAATTGAAATTTTAGAGAGATCCTACAAATTCGAGCTTTTAGTAGATGATATTCTCGTAGGCAGAAAATTATTTCATTTTTCTTTTAGCAGCAACTCATTATACCGAGTGTTTCACTTAAGGTGCGAACATAGGGTAATAGCATGGGAAATCGTATTGATAGGATTGATAGTGGTATCAATCGAAAGAGAAAATAATGCGTTTAATTTGATACTACTTAACTTGCATTTGTTGCTTCTTTAAGATAGAAATTTGTTTTTGCCAAAATACATATTATTTTCTGTCAGTTATATATAATAATATTGAATATTCTAAGGAAGAAAGAGTATTTATTAGCAAAACATTTTACAGTGGCGTCAGTTTGCGCACAGTTCGTGAATTATTCTCAGTTAAATTTAATAATCGACCTATTCCATCTGTATCAACAATTGACAAGTTTCACAAATTAAACGCATTTTTTCTCTTTCGATTCACACATGTCAATTCAAGAGGAAAGGAGGAATCTGCATATACCGGGTGTCCATTCTCAAAGTCAAACATAGGCAACTAACATTAGTGCATTCACTCGTTCTTCATTGAAATAATTATTTTTTCTGTAGATAATTTTAACAGACGTTGACAGAAAATACCTGATTTACGCCAACTAATTACCAATTTTTTTGACAAATGCTATCGAACTTGTTTTTATCGTCTTGTGCCGCCGTATCAAGGCTGAGTACCGTATTGCGGGTCTAATTGCTCTTCTAAAGAGCCACTACTTCAATTGGATGTGAGCCCCCATGTGCTACCAAACACCATTCGGCAGGTTCAGAACGTCCTGCAAGCTTTGCTTACAATGTGTCTTAGATGGCCATTGAAGGTTATTTTGGTAGAATCGCACCCAAATGCTCGACTTCTAAGTACCAACTGAAATGGTTTACCATATAGTGTGAGGCCTTTCTACTTTATTTTCTTTCTTTGTGTAATTATCAGCAGCAAGGTTTGTTTCCGAGTTTACCAACAAGGCCAACTGCATTCTTTCGAATGCAATTCCCTTGGGTGTAAATAAATTGATCAACATAGTCCTGTCCCTATGGACTATACCTTTCCTTATTTTTTTCAAGACGCCATCCACCACAACGCTCCATAACAGAGATACTGTTTGATTCACACAGATGCGTGCATCAAAACCTTTTTGCTTATAATTATTCATGTAATTCAAGTCATAACTGTTCTATCTCATTCAAAGGTCGTGGTAAAGTCAAATTTGCATCTTGCCGTATTTGTTTGCCTCTGTTAATATTGGAAAGGAATTTGTAAGCTTTCCTTAATGGCTTTTAAGCGGATGGATACACTTTCTAATAGGACTTAAGCCGACTTAGCGTATTTGGGACTCATGTGTTTATGGATTTCGTTCAATACAATGCCTCATTGAGAGAGCTTAACATTAAGATTTCTTAAAATAAGCATTTATTCCTAAACAACCTTCGACGCTTCGATTGGCTACGCAGGATCGCCTCAGCCAATAGTGTTTGAGCCTTCCCCTCCTTGTTGAATTTTCGAGTTCAGTTCATTGTCAATTCAGCCTCAGTTAGATTCAGAATTTCGAGTAAACAAGTTCAGCTATGCTTTGTGCTGGTTTGCGGTCGGTCTAGCTCCCTGGTAAAGACGTTTCCAGGTTGTTTTGTGTGACGGTTACGCGCAATTCGCTATTTTCGCGTGGCCAATCCAAGCGTGTCACAACAGTTGAAGCTATTGTAAAAAATCATCGGTCCATCAGTGACGTTTGTAATCGTTGTTACTCAATATACTCGTGTTTGTTAAGTCTTGTTTCACTCCAACAAATAACTGAACCCAAGTCAAGGGTTATTAAGTGGCAGTTCCCGGCAATCCCATTGAACCTGAATTCGCAGCAGATTAACTGGGGGCCCCATTCGTAGAAGCCTCTTTTCAAGTTATTCATACAAAAAACAGATACGAAAGTTCCTTTCGGTGGATATCCTGTAGTCACCTACTTATCACGGTTTTTCATGAAGATAAGTTCTTATAATTCTGTTTTCCAGCATGCTTAGTATCCAGATGTTCAATAAATTCCTCTTTTATACAGACGTAGATGCATAGATTCAAACGAGATGTTATCAACTGCACCTTCGATATCCAAAAATGCTCCGAGACCGAAGTCATTGGACTGTATGATTACATTTGAATAACTGGCATAATCAAGCAGAAATTGTTTTAATTATTTATTGGGAGAACTTCGTAAACTGCATTATTTAAAACACATTTTTCATTTGTAGATGTCGATAAAGAAATATCCGTCAAACAAAGACGTTACTACGGAAATGCCGTTTTTGAGGTACCAACCTATTTTTACTTATTACTCGTGACAGAAAGTTCAAGTTACCGTATCCTAGTTGGTTCCTATGACAACAATAAAATAAAAGGCCCGTTATTACTAATTTATGGCACAAGTGTATATTACAAATAAATCACGCGAAAATGCGGAGGCCTCGAGGACGTCAGCGACCCATACAAAATTTTACCAGCAACTCAATTAATACTAAAATAATAAAAATTTTGCATTCGCAGCTGTGAAAACTCAAAGTCAAAGTGACATTGAGAGGGTTATAGTACCTATAAAGTCACGTGTGGTTTATGACCTCTATAATAATTGTTAGTTTTTTATAATATTTTGACGCTTAGAAAATGTTACATTTCATTTATATAAGAAGCATTGTTATCGAAACGCTGCTGTAAACACTTTCTGTGCGTCGATTAGATTCGAGGCATAGAAACATTCCCTGCTGTTCGCCCTTAAAACACCTCATCAAAATGACTAAACTGAGTTAATAATTTTTGATAAAGTAAACCCATACAAAGCAACTAGATTGGGCGTTACTTTCTTTGGATTATTTTTAACGTAATGCATTAGGTAATACTAAATATTTTCTTATTTTATTCTATTTAATTAACTTAGTGCTCTTGCAACCCTCATTACATTGTACTTGGTGCAACAAATTACGTTCTATACTATACAAAGAACTTATGCATTTCGTTGCTATAGAAACAAGAATCACGCCTTTATTTAGGAAAACAATATTTTTGTAGTATTTAATAGTATTTTTATTTTTACAAGTTGATAACGCAAAATGTATTATACGAAACTCAATCATTAAGTGCTTTAATGGAAGAGGCCTCAAAACATCTTCTCAGCCTGTTCTAATACAGTGTTACGATTTGCGTTCTTGTGTGAAAATGAACTATACGCGGTTGTACGACTGTACTTTAGTTAGCCATAAGCAATTTGTATCGTAAATATTCTTAATGTAGAATTTCGTAGGCAAAATGGTCATACTAAAGCTACAACAGGCGGCTGAATCTCACGGAATGATTAAGGGCAAATGTATGCAAGGTTTACCTCGTAAGCCGAAAAATTGGGCGAAGCTAGATTATTAGTACGTGATCAGAAGCGCAACTATTGCAACGCAGTCATACAAATTACGCTTAAAAATACGTGCCGGTTGGAGCAAATTCCTTTAGTAGAGCTGTAAATTTTATTAGAGATCATCTGCGAGGTGTCGACCGCTTGACAAATGTTGGCGTGTGAAACCTACTTGTAGAATACATAGCAGTATAGAGCGATTATGAATTGTCACGTTCATGTACGTAACTAAGAAGTTCAAAATTAAGAACTGCTCTGATAGGCTTATTAGAAATTTTGAGAACGCCTACAGAGCTTTCTTAGTCAAACTGAACTGAGAATTTACTAATTAATAAGTAACTTTATAAGACTTAAGTTGTTCTGTAAACGGTAGAAAATAAATGCAATTATTTTAACTTAAGTGTTTCTATTAATCTCGCAACAGTAACTTTACTCTTCGTGTAAAAGTGTATTTTTACTAAAAGATTGTCAGTCACCTCGACTTTAGACGAATTCCCGACAACAGTTACAGATTTTATAACGTAATATACTAGAGAATGACTAATGATTTTCAAAAACAAAAACTTAAAAATTATTAAAATAAAACTAGTTCATTTGGAGGATATTTTCAATACTTCTAATCGCTCTCGCAAATATTTCAATTTAGTTTTGAAAATATTATTTAGCTAGCTGCCAAATGTATTTAAATAAACGTTTAAAATATTGAAAACCACTAGTTGACTTGGTTCAATACTATTTGAAGCTAAAGCATGCTAGTTGGTGGAATTGTCAGATTCTTCTAAAATTTGTCAAATAATACTTACAGAGGTGAATACAGGTGTTTCTTCCCCGGCTACAGAATTATTGAATACGAAGTTCCTCAGGGGTCTGTATTAGGCCACCAGTTATTTTTAAGTTTTATAAACGATTTTCAATGATATCTTTTAGCTCGAAAATAATACGTTACGCTAATACGACTTGTTTAATTATTAATACTGCTGAGGTGATTGATGCTATAACAAAGAATAATGTAGATATTCAGACAGCTGCTATTGGATAGTTCAACAGACGTGGACTCTGTTCAATCGGGATTAAGTCCGTAAACATGATATTTACACTAAGAAAAGGTCCCACTTACATAGTTTTTAGTGGTATTACGTTTTCTGGCATACATATTGATAAATATATAAAATGATATAAATACGGTGAAGCTACGGCCATTAAATTCGGGCTACTGAAGGTGCCGGCATATTTTCCCCAATTCATTCGTGTTGCCATGTGGATTACTACTGTGGAGTCATTCCACTTACAGACACAGAATCCTCAAGCTATAAATACGAGCACTTTTGAGAGTTTTTTCTCAAATTAGGTATAAATGTGATATATTTTGCATCTCTTGGATAACAGATACCCACTTCCCTGGAAGTACATTGTGAAATGCTGCTCGATATAAAAACTGAAATTTGCGTATATTACACATGATCAAGTACATAGTCATGACACACGATTAAAAGACCAATATAATTATGCAAAGTTATCGTTAGCTAAGTAATTCGCAAATTGGCGCTAGACATTATTGTGTTACGTTTATAATGTACTGCCTAGAGACACTAAGAAGCAACACATTAAAGTAACGGTTTTAAATCGCTGAAACTGTTAAAATGTATCATAGCAGCTTTAAAATTTACAGAACATTTATGTGCCACACTTCAATTTTGAAATAATAGGTTTGCTCAATTTTTTAATTTAAAATTGCGAGGTAATATGTTATCTGTCAACCACTCTAATTCGTTTCACTTTTTTCCCGAGGCGAGAGCGTAAAATAATGGTTTCTCGTCAGAAATCGTTTTTAATAGTAACATGTCACGCGCTACAGACAGTTTCTATTTTTAATGAAACTATTCTTGAGTTGCTATTTTTGACTACCCTACAACTATTACTAGGAATTAAGCTAAACATCAGTTAATTTAGTTTGTTTTTATTTTAAATGACTTAACTTATAGCGCTTTAATGGCGTCGCTAGATTTTTATCTTCTTAAGTAATGGCTGTACCATATTACCTTTCCATTTGTTTTTCTTATAGTTTCATACACTATTACTAATTCACTTATTATTTCTTTGGCTTGCTACCTTACGATTACACTGTCAGTATTTTTCAAGAATTTTTGTATACCGGGTGCTGACTTGCGCGACGCACCATAGGAATTTGCATAGTAAATTATTTATGTTCAATTATTTGCTCCCCTAATTACTTTAGAGTTAAAGTGTAAATATATTTTTTGTAGAGAAAAAAATACTGCATCCATTCATACTGTTGCTAACAATTTTTTATTTTCCGGAACCGAAGGAATGCAAAAAACAAACTAGCATTTTCACAAAAATCAGTGATGCCATGGAATTATTGAAACAAGCCAATGCCAACGCAAATGCGTGCGGCGCGGCTCGGCGCGACAATATGTGCTGTTTGTTTGTTTGTCATTGATGTTTGACGTTTATAATAATTCATTATTAATTATGTTCGGCTTAATGTCTCTAAGGTACCTAGACCTTGTCCATAACAAAAATGGTTTTACGAGTATGGTGGACGTTCGTTAAGTAAGCTCCTTGTTTATTGTAAAATATCCGTATCGGCAAATTCCAAACAGTACAACCATTAATAGACTGATTCATTTTGTTTAAGACTACAAGCAAGTTATTAAATAATTGTAGGTGCAATAATGAGGTTCAGAACTTACACCAAAATGAGAAAAACGACAATACGTTCAATCTTTTAACGGCAGTGACTGGATGACGCCCCGCACGCACTTGCGTTGGCATTGGCTTGTTTCAATAATTCCATGGCATCACTGATTTTTGTAAAAATGCTAGTTGAATTTTTTGCATTCCTTCGGTTCTGGAAATTGAAAAATTGTTAGCAGCAGTATGAATGGATGCAGTATTTTTTTCTCTACAAAAAATGTATTTACACTTTAGCTCTAAAATAATTAGGGGAGCAAATAATTGAACATAAAGAATTTACTATGCAAATTCCTATGGTGCGTCGCGCAAGTCAGCACCCGGTATGTTTCGACAAATTTAATCTGTCAGAACTGAGCTCCGCTCGCAAATTACTACATCTTATTACTTCCCTCGTCTAGAAGACAAAGTATTGTAATCACAAAAAATCACCTTCCTAAATTTTTTCGGGGTGGCTAGATGACGAAAATCAGGTTTTCTCAATTCCATCTGTCTGCCTGCCTGTCTGTCTATCTGTCTGTTGGCGGTATAACTCAAAAAAGATTTGTTGGAGGAAGACGATATTTTGCATGCAGATTATATGTCTACCTGGCATGACACCGAGAAAATCTCGGATAAATATATACAGGGTGAGCACTTGAAAAATAAAAATTTGTTTATTTTTGGGTTGACTGAGAAATACTTAGATAAAAGTAATAATTTGCACATTGGTCAGGCGAAAATGGGGCCCATCAGATATAAGGTAATGTCGTAAAAGAGTCAAAAAGTTTGTTCTGTTAAATATAGCCGCGCATCGTAAAGCCGGGATAGGTCCCCAATGAGCCCGTGGATCAGACGCCCGGATTTAAATTCGCGTTCGCAGGCCCTGTAGTTCGAATCCCATCGCCGGTATTTTTTTGTTATCTAAAATTGATTGGATTCACATTTCCAAGTTTCTTTTATGGTTTTAGTGGTATTACGAACGTAAACATATTTTTGCCCCTATTTGCTTTTGATTTTTCAAATTGTTTAATGTCACAACGTCGATTTGCAAGGCTAGTTCTAAGTAAAGCCCTTTACAGATTTTTATTTCTTATATTATTAAGCCAATCGACTTATACCCTTTGGTTTTGTTGCTGTTCCTACCTACTATCCATCCGTCTTTTTAATCAGGTAATCTTTACCCATGCGGTTTTCGATACATTTTGTTGACTTTATGGTCACTTCTCCAATGAACGTACCCTTTACATTCTCTATTTATTGTTGGATATATTTCTCTGATTGTAATTATTTACTATGGCTTAGCGATTTCCGAAGCAATAAAACTCAATAGTCTTCTGCACGTACATTTATTTAAATTAGCGACATGTTTCGAAACCAAACTGGTTTCATCTTCACTTTCAACAAACCTAACCCCTATCAATAATTCAGAAAATAAAACTTTTTGTTCAAACCCTTATTATGGTACTATTTCTATGTCCATAAAAATCATTCTTAGTAAATACAATTTTAAAATTTTCTTTTCTACTACCAATTCCCTTCAGAAATTGATAATCTTCAATAAAGGATCCCACTCCTTTACTAGAAATATCTGCTGTCTTGTCTACTGTCTTGACTGTTCGTCTTGCAACTGTTTTTACATTGGTCAAACTAGACGTACTTTCAAAAAAATAATCAAGGAACATTCAGCTTTTATTAGAAACAACAATTTTAATATCGACCAACCTAATAAATCAGCTTTTGCTAATCACATTTTGGAATACAACCACAACTTTTCTCATAACAAAGATTACAAAAGTTTGCATATAGCTAACAAAGGTAGGTTGTTGAATTTACTCGAAATTTTTGAAATTATGTTCAATAATAATGAATGCAGACTCAATGAAGTTACAGATTTTGATACCAATTACATTTTCCTCAATATGAAATAGTTGTTTTGTCTTTTGCTGGTTTCTTGCTTTTTTGGTTTTCACCTTGTTATTTTACTTTTTGACCTTCTCTGGTATTTCAGTGTCATTGATTCTAAGGATTTTTTGACCTGTTTTCTAGTTTTGTATTAATCTCCATTCTTAGAGCTGACGTCCTCAACGTGTAATGCAACATCTCGTATGAATGATGAATTTAATTTAATAATAATATCTAGTTGTATGTTTTAACTGGTGGGGCTGTAATAGGCAACCAGAGTGGTTGTTTCCATATGAAGTAAAAAAATAACTTGAATTTATAATCGGCGATAAATAATCACGTTAAGCGTTAAATTCCCATTAATTGTGAAGAATAATAATTGAATATTTGATACGTAATAGCAATACAGTATTTCTTACGATCAAATTTGACTGGATGTCACAAGTATTACTCGAAATAGAATTCAAGATTGTTTGAAGCCATTTAAAGTCGTATTTTACTTCGAAACCAATTAAATAAGTGCAAGTGAGTGTTTGTAGTATGCTGTTGAACTGTATATCCACATACTAAGGGGACCACAGAGCTGCAACGAGTTTTTATTTGGTCGTGAACAACCAGGGAGGTGTTTGCTGACTAGCATCTAGTTAGGAGCTGGAATAACACTTGGGTACAAGAGATACTATCAGAAGGTTAGTGTTTATTTCTTCTGTAACATTAAGAAGTATATAGCAAGTTTGGTGCGGCAAATCACTTAAATAATTGTAATTATATATTTAGAATAATTAATTTTCTAAATTTTTATAGTGATTCGAGTACACGACGTATTTCGGTCATTATAATTTGAAATTTATATTTTTGGATTAGAATATTTTAGAAGCATAATTTAAATCAAGTTTGGACTTTTAAACACTGGATTAAAATATTTTGACAATGTCAGACCGAACTTTGAAGCGATACTAACGAACTAAAGTATAAGTTCAATTTTGTGTAGTATCTAAAGAGTGTATTTGATTAATGAAGTCAAATAATTATTATATTTTAAAGTCGTCAACTACAATAAAAGTTGTTAGTTGAACATTTACTCATCCAGCTAGGAACAAGGATTCTCATTGCTTATTAAACTGACTAGCCGAGGTACTAAAAAACTAGAATCACATGACATAATTGAAAGTGTCAAATTGAGTTATGAGATACGTCAATATCGATTTATTTCATTAAGAAGTAAGGTAAGTACATAAGGAGCTATACCTGATACTGCTTCTTGTTAATAATAAAACTTAATATTAATTGTAATAACACCGCGAGAGAAATGGTGATAATACAAATGTCAGTTTCTATTTAACTTGTTTTAATTTTTAATTTTTACATTATGATGTATTAACCAGTATAACGATCTGAATAACGTAGTTTGCTGGTTAATTAAATTTCTTCTCCAATGCGAGGTGTTTTTTGAATTTTATTGCTACAAATTTTCATACGTGTTTTACTACCAGTAAGTAAATTTCTTTATTATGTACATTATTGTTAACCATATGCCTCTGTAGATGATCATTATGGCCAGAAGATGCAACCAGTTTGGTTTCGAAACATGTCAGTTTAAATAAATATACGTGGAGGAGACTATTGAGTTTTATTGCTTCGTATCAAGACACCTCCACTATTAGCGTGATGGATCATCTTCCTATTAGCGATTTCCAGCGATTACTTCAAATTCTCATCTCATTCGTGCGTAGTAATCGTTTTGTCTTCTTTGAATCTGCTCTTGTTTCAATAGCGTACGTTATGTATATATTCATTTTGCTCTGTATATTCATTGTCTTATTGTGACAGACAATTATTATTACCGTCCATCCATATATGGCCTAGGTTTTTGCTAAAAACGAAGGCATGTTTCTTCTTATATTTCCCAGTTAAAAAAGTAATAATTGTTGTTCAAGTTTTTTTAACATCTTGCACAAAACGCGTTCAAAACATAACTGATAATTACCTTTTTACTCTTCACTTTTGCTTTTACAGTGCTCCCCTTACAAATCTGCAATTTAAACTTAAAAGTTTCATCACAATCATTTTCAAGTCCCCAGGCTTTAATTAAGTTAAACTTTTCCTGGGGCATAACCTGTACTTATTTTAAAAACCTGTAATTTTCGCATTAAAGCAATCTCGTTATCTCATTACGTGTGTTCAAGAAAACAGTTTTTCAGATAATAAACTCGGCGAGCTAATTACAGGCACACATTCGGTTATCAGGCCGATTATGGGGCACAAACGCCACAATCTGGCCGCTGTTGCGCGTATTTTGGTCACGCGGCAATTTTAAGACACTCGGTACTAAATACAGTTAAGCACGCTATTAAACGGCTATAAATCCCCCGATTATATACTCGAAAGTGCCAGTTGCATGCAAGGCGAAGTGCAAAAACTGCGCTGCAAACCAGTTGCAGTAAATCTCTAAAGAAAACGTTCAGTTTGCACTTTTATCGCTCTTAATTGGTCGCGCTGATTAAAATCGTTGGGATTCTTGGTGCTGTATGCGGAGAATTCGTCTGGCAGAGGAAAAGTTTCCGAATGCAAAGCTCACAAATTCGGGACGCAATTTGCTTTAAGCTTTTCTGTAACTTTAAGCTGAAAAGATAAGCAATTAATTTATAAACCTGTAAAAGTGTTTGTTTTGGTAATTTTGCATATACAAAAAAAAACATAGTATAGACCCTTATTACACAAATAATTTATGTTGCTGAAAAGCTTTCGTATAAATAAGCTATAGATACAGATAATTTAGAATAACATTTTATGTAAGGTAGCACATTTGATTTTCATACCACTAATATTGTGTATTGTTTAAATTTTCTGTACTCCCGAAGCAGAAGAATTTCATCCAACTCATCAAAATCATGCGCTCCATTTGTATCTCAAAATTGAACCTCTTTTAGTAGTTTTTTTTCTGAGAATCTTAAAGAGGGCAAAAATGTGTGAAAAGGCAGACGCCTAAATAATAGTGGAATATGTTGAACTTGATTTAATGGTATTTTTTAAACATTAATTCCTACATCATACGCAGCTCCAGATTAATTTGCATTTGATGTTGATGCTTGAACAGCCAATCTCTCATATCGAAGTTGTTTGATTCTACCAGATCTTCCAAGTGCCTACCCTAATTTAAATTTCATAAATTTAATTTCTACTGTATATATACATATAATTTGCTAAAGGTATTAGTAAGATTTATTATTTTTTCAAATCTGTTGTGAAAACAATCAACCATTTCAAATGTATGGCTGAGAAAATTCAATCTGCTGTGTATTATGCAATGTAGGTAACACAAATCATTTGGAAAAATATCTACTGCGTGAGCTAATCCAGTCTTCACTATTATATATTTATTTAATATCCATTTACGAGTGATGTTCTGCTCATTGGTAGCAAAAGAAAATGTGGATTTTAAAGAAAATTAGTTTATTGTTATTCCAAATTCTTTTTATTCTTCAAAACCAGTTCTTGAAACAGGAAGACAACTTCGTTATCGGAAGGTCGTTAAACATGATGCCGCCGTATGCGGAGTTGCATTATCATAGTGTAACAGAATGCCTCGCAAACCTCACCTTGGCGAGTACTTTAGAAGCTTTTAAACAAACTTGAGGGAAAACTTCTGTATACCAGTCAGAAGATACAGTCTTCTGATTATCAAGAAGAATAACTTTAACTGGGCCACTGTGTCTGAAGAAAGTAGCAATCATTTTTAGTTTACAGTGTTACCTTTAATAGCTTTTGCTAGCATAGCTTCATTTTCAAAATCCCAAACACTTGATTACTTTTTCATATCTGCGTCATAATTAGAAATAGATTCAAGGCTCATCGCCAGTAACAATATTTATTAACGCATGCTTTGAAAATCCTACAACAAACGTAAATCCGCAGCGGTGTATCCGTTCTCGCTTTTCTCCTTCAGTTAACAAATGTAAATTAAACCACCGATTTGTCAGCTTCATCACACTCAGCTATATGCAATTTGTTATCTACTGCAGATAATCCAACACATAGTTCTTGTTAAATATCTGTATGAGTTATATTCCTTCTTCTTCTTCTTCGTTTGACTAGGGGAAGCCCCTGTTTGTCGTGCCTCATTCTGTGGATGAGGAGAACCAGCTCTGGGCCCATCTCGTGGGTGGTCGTCCAGGAAGTCTTTTCCCTCTTGGTCGTTCGGTCATACAAACTCGAGCTAGTTTGTTCTCGTTCATCCTTTCTACGTGTTGTTTCTATTCTCGTTTCCTCTCCTTTGTCCACTTTACCACATCCTGTATGTTGCACCTATCCTTTATGGAGTTGTTTGTTTGTCTGTCCATTAAATTTATGTTGAGTATTGATCTTAATACCCTTATCTCAGTTGCTCTCATTTTTTGTTTTGCTCGTTTTGTTTCCGCTCTCGTTTCCGTGGCGTATGTCAGTATTGGTCGCACCATGATCTTATATATTTTCACCTTGCCCTCCTGCCTTAGGTATTTATTTCGCCACAGCCTGCTACTTGTAGTGCTTTTGTGTTCTGTATTTGAACTTATCCTACTGTATCACGCTGGCTTGTGATTAACACCCAGATACTTGAAATGCATGACCTGTTCTATTATATCGTTTCCTATTTGTAGCTTACATCGTCTTGGCTCTTTTGATATGACCATGCACTTCGTTTTTTGTGTCGATATCTGCATGTTGTACTTCTTAGCTGTTTGATTAAACTAAAATGTCATTCTGTGGAGGTCATCCTCATTGCTTGCAATTAAGACGGCGTCGTCCGCATAACATACTATGTTAATGTTCTTGGTGCCCATTTTATATCCCGCCTTAGGTCTCATATCCTCTATTATGCGGTCCATCACCAGATTGAACAGAAATGAGCTAAGTGAATCTCCCTGCCGGACTCCTTCAGTTATGTATATACTCGTATCTTCTGTCATACCTTCTGGTGTCTTAATTCTTGTGGAGGTGTTTGTGTATATGGCATCTATTACATTTATTATCAGTGTTGGGATATTCTTATCTATTAAGTATGTTAAGTATATCTTGCTTCTTAATGCGATCAAACGATTTTGTTAGATCTATGAAGCATAAATAAGCAGAGTTGTTATATTCTATTGATTTTTCTATAATCTGTCGTAATATAAAGATTGCATCTGTTATGCTTCTATTTCTACGAAAACCGTGTTGTTCTTAATTATATTCCAATTTTCCTTAAGCTCTTTTCGGTAGCACTAACAGCTACAGCACAAAGAGGTACTGGAGGTCGTTCAGGTCTCAGTACATTTTTTAACTTACATCGTCCAAGTTTAAATTCGCGGAACCACCGAACTGTGGATAACGAAGAACTACTTTTGGCAATCCAAACGTTACTAGTAAATTTTGGTGACTTTCTTTATACTATGTCAAATTTCTTTTATAATGGCAAAAAAGAATTGCCCGAAAAGCATTCCGCAGCACTTCTATAATGTTTAGACGACAACAAACAACTTATAAAATTTAAAAATGTGTCTCTCTATACGCTTTAACCTCAACTTATCAAAATTGCACATGCAAACTGCCAGAAGGAGTTTTAAATTTATGCAAATGTTTTAGTTTTAATTGGCATACATGGCCTGCTATTAACGATTAATAAAACAGCCTTCGTACAGTGTCACTTATCAACTACAATTGAGATTTTCACTTATAATACCATGAGTAGTCAAAGTTACGTCGAATATTTTTGCTGTGGTATCACGAATGTCCATTGCGGTTAGGTTCGATTAGGACGAGTGCGCTAGCACGAGTTCTCATCCTAAGCGCAATGAACATGAGTAGTAATACAACCGCAAAAATATTCTACTTAACTTTGACTACTCATGGTATTCGAGGGACTATTCAATGAACCAAACTACATTTTCAAATTAGTTTTCAGTAAATTTAGCAACAAACTACTTAATTTCTATAATAACGGAACACTAACATTGATTTGTTCTAATAAAAATTACTTTTGTTTAAAATATTCACTGCACCACTAGTGAAAATTGTCGATTATTTTCACTAGTCAAACTTGTCATAAAATATTCACTATACCCCTACTGAAAATTGTCGATTTTCTCACTAGTGAAAATTGTCAATATAGTTTACGCTAATTGGTGCAAACAACACAAATGCTAAATTATGATTGGTTAATAGTTAACACAAAGGGGGTGAGTTGAATAGTCCATTATATTTTCAAACTAGTAACGAAGTACTAATGATTTCGTCTTTTTAATTGCACTTTAGCTTTAGGCAGTCGATCCAAATCGAAGTATTTTTAAAACTGTTTTTAAAGTTTTCGATCTTGTATTACTGCAGTGCCTAAACGCCAGCGTGGTCGAGTGGTTAGGGTACTCGACTGCAGTGCTGAAGGTAAGGGGTTCAATTCTTATACCAGGCAGCCGGCGGGCAACTCGCCCATTCGCTTTAAAAATTGGGATGCGAAAACATAGTTGTGGAAGTAGAGAAGAAAGGCAGTCGTCGAAGGCGTGGTGATGACAACATCGCCCACTAAGCTGGGTTCTGCAAAAAATAATTGTCTGTTCTGACCTGTCGAGTTTTAGGCTCATCTGGTGCAGCGCCCCGATTTTTTCATTGATGGGCAACGTACTCTTATCTGAACAATAATTCAGTTAACAGTAAAAATTCCGTTAGCAGGTTCATAAGTAAATAACATTCAATATTTTAACTTAAATTTGTTCATGCTGTAAACTGCTGGTGTTCTTTCATTTTTTTTGAATAAGTTATTAATGAATAAAGATGGGATATGTTACAGTAAGTTTACTTTAATAATTTATGTTGAGCTCAAAAAATCAAATTCTGTTGTTACAGTAAATGGGTGATTTTTTAAACATTTGTACGATTTATTTAAGTTTAAAGATAGTATTCCTGTATGAACAAGAACAAAATTATTTTCCTGTAAAATTTCAGTAATTTGTTCTTATCTTATCTAAGGGAAAAACTCGACATTTTGATACAGATAGGAGCTGAACGTTTGCGGCCTTTTCCGGGTTTATTAGGATTCCTAAACACATCCGACTCGCGGCGCTTGTTAAGTAAATTTAATAAAGAAATTTAATAAAGAAAACAGTTGAGAAGGCAAAGAAAAGACCTGCGCGCGTTCTAGAATTCTTACATAATAGGACTACCTCCTTTTCGTTTATCTCCCCATTTTGTAACTTGAAAGTTTGATATATAATGCAAGTCAAAACAAAAATGTATGGGAACAAACCACATTGTTATTCAATGTTTTATGAAAAAATGTAAAAATTTATAGGTTATGTGGGTGACTCGTTCGTTGGCTGTAATTTCGATCACAGACTGTTCTAAATAATTCATGTAGGAAGTGTTTTCAATATTTTATTTCCGTATTCATTTTGTTGAGGCACATCGGTTATCGTTTTAAGATTAATGATATCAATAGCTATAAATTTTAATAGGTTTTAATGTTAATACACCACAAAATTATTGTTTAATTGTCTCCTACAAACACAAAAGTTATCGAACCACATAAGAGACAACGTAAATCAAGCTTAAGGTGACTGTTTATTAACTTCAGATTTCGTTTCTAACAGGTCCAGAATTTTTAAAACCGCCTAGAGATAGACAACACGCCATACTAAGTAATTTTTAAATGATTTCGTTTACACGTCATAACCTTGCTATGTTATTAGTACTATGTAGAGGAAATAAAATATGAATGGAACGAAAGGATTATAATATAGGACAATATAGGTGGTTCGTTGGGCGGTTATCGGGAAGCCCAAATTCCAAAGCTCTATTTAAATTGTTTTAAAATGACATTCTGCAATGAGTAATAGTCTGCAGATTGGTGGTTTATACAATCTTGACGGAGTTATATCAGTTATTATTCGCGCTGGGCTTTTCTTATATTTGTACCTAGTGAAAATAGATGAAGTGTGAGTGTCATACAGGGACTGTCAAAAATGACTGATTATTTTATTTTCTAAATAAAAAATTAAATGTCACAGCAATCCCTATATGTCTTATATTATTTTAAAGAGTAGACTTTGGAAATGTGTACAAAACAATTGCAGAATTTTTCACACAAATGGACACATCGCCAGTGCAACAAGCTGTTTTTTTGTGTTGAACAATAAATTTATCAAAATGTGCGACGTTTGTTTCGAAGAGAATTTAGTGTTCGCAATGCTCCAGATTTTTTTCTTTGGGTCTACCTAAAAAGTAAAGTTTATACTGCAAAACCCAGAACAATGACGAACTTAAAACAAGCATTGAAGCATAAATTCGAGCTATTCCGCAGGAATTACTTATTAGAGTAATGTTTAATTTCGTCCGCCGCTTAGAAGAACGTATTGAAAACGACAGAGGCCCGTTGTGGCATATAATATTTGATAAATAGATCTCCTGTTCTTACACTTCAACAAATCGATAAATCTTTTGGAACTTCCTGTCGTGTATATTCAATTTAATTTACTGTTATCAAGTTTTTCTAAAGAAACTAAAACATTGTTCGAGGTGTCCATTCACATCAAATAGCAATGGCTCCTTCTTCATGGTAAAAAAAAGTGGAAAATTTTACTTAATAGGTCTTTCATTGTCTTTTATTGTTCTGTATAAAATTATTAATAATTCCAATTGCTACTTCATGTTTTAAGTTTTTCCACCATGGGGAAGTTTTTGTATTGTATTTATTTGTTATAAGCACTTTAGCGCTCCTTTATCTCCTATGTTTGAAGTTAAAAAGTGATAAATAAAAAAGTCAAATAATTGTACAAATATACCCACAGCGGCTTGGGGTAAATTTACTAAACAATCCCCTTAAGTTTGTATCCTTCATTATGATTTTGCCATCGATTTCATAACAGGAACACCACAAAATTAAGGAATAGTAATAATTGTTGAGTAGGAGTGGCCATATCGGTTTAGTAAATTATTTCTAAAGATTTGTCAGTAATTTCTTCTCGAGAGGATAAGCTAGCTAATTAAATTTTTTTATCGTGAGGTACTATTGCTCTTCTTAAGATTTCGGCTTCTACAGAGTGTCCCAAAATTAGCCTGCCAAACTTTAATAGCGAATTCTAGAACCGGAAATATTAAGAAAACTGTATATAACCATAGGCCGAAAAACCATTGGTTCTCCAGATACAGGGTGTTAAAGGTTGCTGAGGATCGTTTTTGTTTAATATTTTCGAAACGTTCAAAGATAATTATTTGAAACTTTGTACACCCACTAAACTTTTTTTACTTAAAAAGATAAAGTTATTCTTGGCGATGTAAAATGCACATAGACGGGTAAAATGGGGGGGGGGGGGGCTATGGAAAATTATGCCCCAACTTTTTTGTGCGGGAGTTTTTATCAATTTTGATAACAAAATGTAGCCTGAAATTTTTGACAACAAAAAGATACTCTTGTCCCATGGGCCTATTGTGTCCCGATATCAAGTAAAATCAGGTTTATACATTTAGATGTTTGACATATCCATATTCGAAATCTAATAATAATTGGTAGATCATGGAAAATGTAGTCGTTTAATTTAAATAATTCTGCAACTGATAAAAAAAAAACAACAATTTAACGCAAACGATACATAACAGAAACTTAATGAAAACATATGACACCAAAACTAACGAACTTAAACTCCATCCATCCATGGCGCTACAGCCCGATTCGAGCCTTGGCCTCCTTTATGCATCTTCCCCATCTGTCTCTATCTAATTCTGCTGTTCTCCAATTGTGTATTTTCAGTATGTTTTTTGCGTCTCCGGCAACTTCTTCATGCCACCTTTTCCGGGGTCTTCCCACTGGTCTGCGGCCTTCCATCCTTGATTGAAGTACTCTTTTCGGTGTTCTTTGTGCGTCCATCCTGACGGTGTGTCCCGCCCATCTGAATCTCTGTATCTTAACAAATTCTGATATGGGTGTTTCTCTGTATTCTCGGTATATTTCATGATTGTACCTGCATCTCCAGTTTCCGTTCTCTTCTTTTGGTCCGAATATCCTCCTGAGTATCTTCCTTTCAAATGCATCGATGTAGTTTGCCATTTTTTGTGTCATTACCCATACTTCGCAGCCGTAGGTGATTACAGGTCTTATTATGCTTTTATATATACTGATTTTATTTCTTTTGTGGACATCGTGGGACTTAAATATATTTAGAAGGGCAAAGTAGGCTTTATTGGCTTGGTTAATCCTTCTTCTAATTTCTGCTTCTTCGTTGCCGTCTTTAGTTATGTTTACTCCCAGGTATATGAAGTTGCTTACCCTTTCTATGTTATCATCTCCTATGGTTACGTTTGGAAGTGTTCTATCTGTACGTGTTTGTGGGGCAATATATAGTACAGATATAGTAGTCAACTTTTGTAGTTAGTAAGTCTATTGAGTTCATATGCTGCAAAACGTTGCTGGATTAATACGTATAATTTACAGCTTTTATTTAATCCCTTTTTTTCGTCTTATTTAAAATTTTGAATGAAAAGTTTATGGAAATGGTTTTTCGGCAAATAAAGGGTTAAAGGCTGCACTACCTAGTGATTTGGCGTCACTTACCAAACAATTATATGTGAATATACAGAGGGAGAAGTGGGTGGGTCAAATGAATTATGTAGGATAAAACATTTTTGGAACTCCTATGTTCTGCTTCATATCCAAGTTGGTTACTTAAAGATATGCCCCCGTATTTAAAGTACAGCACAGAAGTTCCTTCATAAATTTATGGCTTAAGTTCGTCCGACAAAGCTGAGGTTTCCATAAGCAACGCTGATCCGCCTAAAACAATTTACCAGCACTTTCATAACACGAGCACGATCCCTCAAAATAACTTTTTATTTCCAGGCGACGTTTCGACAAGCGTGTAAGACAACGAGAAAACACGGAAAGCGCGGTCGCCCTAATTTTTAATCTGTCACCCGACTAATATTTATTTGTAGGTCGGACACCTGACACATTAGCACGCTTGTTCACACGTAAAATCGATTAGAACTGCACACGATATATTCGGCGCAGATCTAATCGAGAATGCCAGCGCTAAATTTAAGTACAACCTCAAGGAAAGTGCAATTTAATTTTGAATTTATATTGGTAATAAAGTCATTGAAACTGCAAATGAATTTAATGAATTGTTTTAAATACCACTTTGCGAAATTAGAAACATGTTTATTTCGAATCTAATTTTTCAAAGAAAAGGGAACATCTACTATTTGACTTTTTTAAACCGTCTGCAATATGAATAAATTCTATCTTGACGATACAAAACCTAACTTGACGAGGACCTCTGCAAATATAAGTCACTACTTTATTGCTCTTAACTATTTTCTACCTAATTTTGCCTTTTCTTAAATCTATAAGTCAATCTTCCAAGCTTGGAACATATATTCCTGTTGCGATATACTTCAAAAGGACACTATTACTTTCTACTTACCTTAAGTTGAGGCCGGTATGGATTTGTTGTTCTGTTGCGTTTGTGGAAAAATTAATTAATTACATACCCTAAAGACAAGGGTTCTTGTTTTTCTCAAAAAACCGGTAATTTGGCATTCTTTTTTTTAAATTCTAACGACTATCGTTGCTTGCCTGAAACCTCTTACGCATTACTTCAGGGGGCGTAGGCGTCACTTAAACCTAACCTTAATTAAGGGAAAATCCAGACCGCCCGTGCCGGGAATCGAACTCTCGCCCGCTTCGTGTTTTCATTGTGACCCCGACTGCAGCGGCGATCACCACTCGCCTACCGAGGTCCCAATTTGGCATTTTTTATAAAAAATAACGTTCGAAACCATTCTTTCGTAACTAAGATTGCTGATAAAGCAGGTGGTGGCTGAAACTTTTGACAAAGCAGATCACCTGGTTGGACGATTTGAGACCTGAATTGGATATAAGTTGTACTATAATGCCAGTTCTAATCCCATAGACGTTATTACATTCACAATGACGCAAAGTTAGCGCGTGTGTTTTCTTAGTTAATTTTGGTTAGTTTTTTTTTTCTGGATGCCATATCCGCTTAGTGAAAGTTGGCTATCACCATCGCTATGGTTACATTATTAACCACTGATAGGAATAACTCAATCGACGTACATACCATACCATTGATCTAAATATCTAAACCTAAACCTTTTACCAGGTCACCGTTTTTCCTACCTTTGATTGTAAAGTCAGTTGGAGAATGTAATATTTATCGTTTCTCATTACATGTCGTAGGCAAGTAACCTTTATAATTTCAATTATGTTTAACAGTTTTTTTCCAGACTTTATTCTTCGAAGAACTTCCTCATTCGTTGTGTGACCTGTCTATTTTATTATAAGTATTCGTCGAAACAACCACATCTCAAAAACCTCAATTCATTTGAATGTAGCTTCCGCCACGGTCCAGGCTTCTACACCATATAACAAATCAGAATAGACATAACATCTCACCATTCTCAAACGTAATTCCAAACTTAAGCTATTACAGTGAACCTATTTTTCATATTCCTAAGCACTGCTCCTGCTTTCTCGATTCGTTGTCGATTTTTTCTAGAGTGGCCTCAACTCTCGTGCAACATACATCCCAGATAGAAACATGTTGACGTTGGACGTTGGATGGTATGTCATATTCATTGCCGTTTACCATGTAATTCGCTTTGATGTTATTTTGTTCTAATCCGTATTCTTCTCCTGCCTGAACTAACCTGTTTAATAACTGCTACAACATCTCTATTGAGTCAGATATTTTAATGGTATCGTCAGCATATCTGATATTATTAAGAACTACACCGTTTAGAGTAATGCGTTCTTGGAGGACTTCAGCGAATAATTCTTCTGAGTATATATTAAACAATAGAAGTGAGAGCACACAATTCTTACGAACTCCTCTTTGGATTTTTATTTCATCTGTTAAATTGTTATTGACGCTTACTGCTGCTATCTGGTTCACATACAATTCTGCCACTACTCTTGTATCTGTCCCATATATTCTTGTCTTTCTTAGAATGACAATAATTTTTTCACTATGTCAAACACCTTTTTATAAATCTATAAAACATGCGTAGAATGACGATTCACATTTCTACATCTTTGCATCAAAACCTGTGTTGTAAACAGCGTTTTTATCGTCTCCAATCCTTCTCTGAAACCAAACTGCAAATCTCCAATATGAGCCTTGTAATGTAGCTTTTCCCGTGTTCTATACTCTACTTTACTATGAATTTAGATTGCCCTTTGTATGTTAGTTAGCCCAGTCGTAGCAGTACAAGACCCGTTCTTACCTCAGTGCAGCTAAAGCATTGTCAATATTGCTCGTTCCGGCCTGCTCGTAATCACCTATAGTTCTATGATTGTACATGCAAATCCTGCCAGAAGTGAAAATCAAACAGTTTACATGAAAAGATATATCCTCTGAAAAGGAACATACATGCATGGAAATACATAAGTGTTATATGTGCTATTAACAATAGCAAGGGACTGCCGACAAGCTTAATGCTGAATCTGCATGCTTGAGTACACTCAAGTGTAGGATTTAAGTGTAGGTATGACTTATCGATTATCAACACCAAGGCAAAAACCCACAGTGTTAAAAATGCTTAAATTCCGCACACGAACCCACTTAATGCGGCCCTGACTCCTGTAGCTTGAAATCTGCTGACACGATATGTCCACGGAATGATGCAAGCGCTTTGTTCTCACGCGCTGACTCAGCAGGTTGCCGTTGTTTTCTGGGGCGTAATTTGACCGGTGAAGTTATTGCGCAATTTGTTGAAATCACTTCATAATTAGCTGGTATGATTATTTATAGGACTAACCTTGCGTTATAGTTGCTCCAAACGCTCTCGTACATTTAAAAGATCGACTACTCCTTCGAAGCTGGCTAAGCGACTTTCGGCTCTGAAGAATTATCGGTACCTCGGTGTTGATTCCAAGGAAGTTGTAGCTCTCCAGGCTGTATTTCGGCTCAAGAATAACGAGGCGTAGACTGCTGTTAACGCAGGCCCACACAGAAACTTTCAATCGCACTTTAGTGCTTCAGCTGACGTCCTTTGTCTTTGGACATAATGCATCGGTCGCCTATTAGAGAGAGACTGTCTCCCCTCGCCTCTAATCCCGCGCATAACTTGCTCTGGTTCTATTAATAACCGCACTCGTATGTTCTTCTTAATCTAATTATTACAATGTAAGAAATGCAGTTTGGTTTAAATCTAGCAAGGCGATTATTGAATACCAAGGTGACACGAACTAAACCGTTACAGCCTTGATCTTCTGATAAATACGTTCATGGATTATTTTTAACAATACTTTAAAGGTATGACTTTTTAAGCTAATCATACGAAATTATTCACATTTCCCTGAATTGTGTTTGTTAGGTAAGTTGACAAACGTTGACTTCAACCATTGTTTGGGCATTTCTCCAGATTCACATACTTCGTACACAGTTGAATAACCCATTCAATAACTTTTCCTGTTAACAATTTCAGAATTTTTTGGGAATCTCGTCAGGACCACAAACCTTACTATACTTTATTCTAGATATTGCTCTTACTTAGTATGTTATTTGTCATGCTTCCAACCCTGAAAGCATTAAAGGAAAAAACCTAACCCAAAATTTAAACGAACAATGGAAAAATATGCAAACATCATTAATAGTAGCAGTGAAAGATACACTAACACCTAAGAAGAAAACGAGATAGCGATCATTATTGAAAGTTAAGAAAACTTACAATTCCAGAAATAAAAACTGTTAGAAGAAAAAAGCCTTGCAAGATGGAGAGAGTATGTAACAGAACTTTTTGATGATAGTAGGCCAGAACCAGAACACACAAGAAAAAATAAGTTAGGGAACTAGGTCATTGCACAAGAAAAAAAAAATGGAATATTTGAAGACCTGATAAAATGCTTAACTATGAGAAGACACTGAATCTGTTTAATAAAATCTACAATACCAGAGTTATTTTTATCAATGACGTTTTTCTACGTTGGCTATACTACAAAAATGCAAATAATTGTTTATAATATAGCACAAAATCCGAATTTAAATAAGATCTGGCAGCAAAATAAAGACGATTTGCTCTTAACCTGCTGTCTTTAGAGATGCTTAGCCACTTTACCCTGCTTTATATATTTTGAGAAAGCTTTCGATGCATGCCATGGAAAGGTTGTGGAATAAATACATAGAGAAAAGATATACAGTCGAGACTTACGCATTATAGTTCTTCTATGTTGGAAACAACTTGCAACAGTAAGAATTGGGGGATGCATTTTCTCTCCTCTATTAATTAATTTATATGGTGAATTGTTTTCGAGAAAGCATTAGTAACCGAAAATTCCGGTGTAACTGTGAAAGGAAAAACCATCAATTATATTAGATATGTAGATGATACAGTAATATTCAAAAATAATAGCATCGCATTGCAAGAGTTATTAGAACGAACAAGCGTAACCATTATGGAGAAAGAAAACCTAAATGTATGGACACTTCTGAAACTCAGAACATTTAACGATAGGCAGTATATAAATGGAAGAAGTAAACCATTACAAATAATTAGAAACGTGGTTAGCGGACGAATGTCATCAATCAATGAAGAAAATGTTCTGTAATCGGAATTTCCAGTCAGACCTGAGAGTAAAAACTGCTAAATGTTCTCAACATTGCTATATGAAGTGGAGAGCTGGGGCATAACAAAGCACATTAAAAAATAGAAGCTTTCGAAATATGGTGCTATATATATATCCAGAAGAGTTGGAAAATAATATAAAATAATAAGGAACATTAAAGTCGGATAGTTGGAATACTTGGAACATATTGTTAGAGGAGAGAGATGTGAGCTACTTTGAGTCATTATCCAAGAAAAAAAAATGCAAAAGAAGTGTTAGTGCTAAAAAAGGAATGTTGATAACAGCCAACCTCAGATAACAGATAATGCTATTATAAGGGAAAAAGACTGCGACGATAAATGTCTCTCCATTCCTCAGGAAACTAACACGGTTAAGAATAATCCGCTTTTCCACCTCCAATCATTATACGAAGAGCAGCAATGGACTTTTTTTTTAACTTTAATATACGTATTGTAAAAACAGCAACAGACATCTGGTACGCTTTCATGTTTATAAATTAATTGCCTTTGTTGTTAACGTAACTAGTACAATACACATGATTTACCTCAGTCCGCGGATAGGAACTATCAATATTTACTAAAAACAGGGAGCTGGGTTGTCGAATTCAGCGTCAACAGTACTCACAAGGACAGCTAATTTGTTGGCACAAGTAAACATAGATATAGCGATCCCTCAAATACACACATAGAACAGTAAGGATAATCAAGATGAAACCCAAGAATAACTGCTCATTCTTAAACACAACAGTGTTAACTACGAACGTGCAATTATCTTCATGAGCTGGTTTTTATACATGCTTATAAGACAGATAATGGTAGACTAACTGTATCTGAAATACATTTACATTTAAACAATATTAAGAGACACAAAAGCCACTGTCAGTAATGCGAAACATTAAACTGCATCAAAACCCGTCGTGACGATTTAATGCGTAGACATCCGGCGTCGTAATTTGCGTACGCATTTATTTGTCTATTAATCGCACTTCTTTGCGATCGCAAAAACTTATCGTTCAAACTGCAAACGCGCTCTTTATCATGTTACTTTAAGCTGCTGGTTTAAAATTGCAACGCAGCCTTCAGAGTTAAATCTTGAAAGACGTAATGCATGCAACTTCTCTACAAATGCGGCGGTGGAATCATCTAGCTGCTGGCTATCTCGTGTCTTTGGTGGATGTATACACTCTGTACACGATTAAAAAAGCCGTAACTTCAAGTGAAAATACGACTTGCTATACAAATTATATAGACAGCAAAAGTCTATTTACTGCGAGGTTTCAGCAGTCTTGTAATTAGCTCGCCGCAGGCGAAATTTACTTGGGAGTCGCAGGCAAAGATCTATGTCAAATAACAAGCTAACTTCGAATTTGATACAGACGGACATTGTCACCAACAATACACTTCAGTGCTGCCAAACGTATAACAAGAATCACAGCCGTCATTAAGTAGTACAGGCCTAGACCATTAAAACGTACCTATCAAACTCGTTGCTAAGCTGGTAGATAGTCGCTATTTCGAAAATAGGTATTTATGACTTTTCTTTTGTTGTCCTTAACATGTATGTAAACTACATTTTTTTAAAGGAAAATATTTACCAATTCAGTTTTGAATGCAAAGGCTTCCTGGGACCGGTTCTGTGGTCCTGCTGATTGAAGAACGATGGCTAGGTGTGTCTCGGAAGCCATCGCAAAGTGAATAATCGCAATTATAATAAGAAGAATGGCATCTGGCGTCTTGTCAGTCCTGACGGATCCGTGACTTAACCGCATCCGTTATCCAATTACGTGGCTTAATAAATGAGAGTACCAACTTGAAAGTATTTTTGCCACGGGCTGAGCTACTTCTTGTGCTTGATCTCCGTTCCGGGTAATGTTAAAAATAATTAAAAATAGACAAGCGGGTTAAAACATTTTTCATTGACTGCACTCCAATTTCCTGCTAGTGCCACTTTGGGATAATTACTTTGCCGACAAGATAAAGTGCGCGTTAACGTATGGGTATGAAGAGGGCAAAGGTGGTAATTTTTATTTGTTTAAAGCCGCTTACTGCGTTTTATTCTAACACAGGCGTCATAATTTTTTAGATTGGGATGTCATTAAGTATTAATGATGTAACTTAAGTTCGAGGTGGATATAAAATTGAAGTTTTAAGAGGAAAATAATATCGTAAACAGATCCGTCAAAAGCAATTTCGTGGCTGACGCTACAAAACAACCCTTTTTGTTGCTGAACTTCCCTCTCATAAGATAAATACGAAGCTAAACGCCAATCCATCAAAACTTTGCTCTTAGCATTATCATTAATTCAATTAAAAATTAAAAACTTGAACATAGCGTATTATCTCTTTCTACCATTGTGGCTCTAAACATCGGAGCTATTCAAACAACTTAAACATTTATTATACCGGGTGACCGGTTTCAAAGCCGAACATAGCAAAAGCAAGTATTCTGCTTGAGATATGCAAATGAATTTATGGTATATGCAGAGACTAAATTCTTAATTAAAACACAACAAAACGAAGTGTTTTAGCTTTTCAGATGTTACGTCAAGCTTCAGGTTGATGTTCCTTAAAGGTATCCTAAGTTTATTGCTTTTGTTTGGAATCTCTTTTACTGAGCATGAATCTGCATATAATACTTTTAAATTAATATCACCTTATTTTGTAATAAGTATTGTCCGAAGAGTATCAACCCAGGCATCTATTTGTTTGGTAACAGTTTTAGTTAATAATGTTAATTACTATTTTGCTTCACAAAGCACTCAGTTCTATGTTGATTTATTTTATACCAATGATTAATACTCAGTACTTATATTCGTCTTTCAAAGAGTAGAGTATATTAAATTACGAGTATTCTCAAATAATAACTTACAGTTAAATTGCCTCGTTATGATATAAAATAGAAACTGAAGCTTAAACAACAGTTACAAATTGTGAAATTCCTAACATTAGATCGTTTGATAATAGTTACTTATCATCTTGACATTGACGAATGGTGTTCTTGATTTTTAAACATTGTGCTGTTCCGTGTGCGTGCTTAGATTTTCCTGATTCCAACCCTTTGATTGTAAAGTTTTACTTTTGGAATTAATTACTTTTAAGCTTCCTAGTATTACCTTTGTTTGAATTATGTGTGTGCACAGACTTTAGTTTTTGCCTGTCCTTATTTTGTATAAGTAACCTTCATCTAATCATACAATGTATTTTATATGTAAAACTGTAGGAAATGTAAAACTGTAATTCTATATAAAAAACTTTTTTGTAAATATCATTGTTAAGTACCGGTTGAAGTTATTCAAGTATACTTTTCGATGCGCATTAATGACTTTTGATGCGCTGATAGCCAGACGAAAGTCCAAAAGATTAATTGGTCCGTCAAAGAATTAATATTAAGTTTAATATATTGTGTTCTAAAACTTACGGTCAGTTTATAATGTACTAGCAAGATGCCCGTTCTTCGTACGGACAACAATTTTTTTTTCCTCTAAATCTCAAATTAATTCTAGGGCGCTTCCCTTACCCTCACTAATACGCTAAACTAACAAACACCGCAAAAAAATATTGAAGGAAACAAAATTCTTCCGAGACAATTCCTCCACAACTCTTTTATGCTTCATGTACCCCCTGGAGATGTGTACATAATTATTGTTCTCCTTGTATATATTGATAAAACTATAGTTTTAGTATAACACTGAGATAAAATTAAAATATATATGTACAAACTAAATGTATTTATAAATTATAGGAAGATACCCATTTCCACCACTTGGGGGTGAAATTTCAGAAATCCTATTTATTCTGAGATATTGAGTCACTCGTGAAAACACTTTTCATCCCTTAGGGGTGGAATTTTGAAAAATTCTTTCAGTCCATATTATCCTGAAATAATTCCACAGCAAAAAAATTAACAAATTTAACATTCTACCCCTTTTTACAGCTTGGGGTAACATTAAAATCCCTTAAACCCCTTTCTAAATATTTTAAGAGTAGTATATCTATATGCCAAACAAACAATGTTCTAACTCAATAAACATAGGAGATACGAAGAATTCTTTAATTCACCCCGAATTCAGATTTGCACCTTTAGGGGTTGATTTGAGAAAATCCTGAAACGTGTTTTTAGACATTTGTATTGGATACCTATGCAAGCAAACGCCAAGTCGATATCTTATCGGGTCTAAGAGATATTGAGAAATTCGTGAAAATACACTTCACCCCTTTTCACCCCCTTAGGGGTAAGATTTAAAATCCCTTAAACGGCTTTCTAAATATTTTAAGAATACCTACATTTATATGCAAAAAAGAATGCTCTAGCTCAATAAATATAGGAGATACAAAAGGTTCTTTAATTCACCCCGAATCCAAATTTGCGGGGTTGATTAGGGCAAAATCCTGAAATGCGTTTTTAGACACTTGTATTGGACACCTATGCAGGCAAACACCAAGTCGATATCTTATCGGGTCTAAGAGATATTGAGGAATTCGTGATAATACAGTTAACCCCTTTTCGCCCCCTTAGGGGTAAAATTGTAAAATCCCTTAAACCTGAAATGTATTTTTAGATAGTTCTATTGGACACCTATGCAAGCAAACTCCAAGTCGCTATCTTATCGGGTCTAAGAGATACTCAGGAATTTGTAAAAACACAGTTTATCCCTTTTCACCCCCTTAGGGTTAAAATTTTCAAATTCCCTTACACCTGTTTCTAAATATTTTAAAAATACATCTATATGCCAAAACAGAATGTTCTAACTTAATAAACATAGGAGATACGAAAGGTTCTTTAATTCACCCCCAATCCAGATTTGCACATTTAGGGGGTGATTAGGGCAAAATCCTAAAATACGTTTCTAGGTATTTGCATTGATAATCTTTGCAAGCAAACACCAAATCGATATCTTATCGGGTGTAAGAGGTATTGAGGAATTCGTGAAAACACATTTTACCCCTTTTTACCCCCTTAAGAGTCGAATTTCAAAAAATCCCTTCTTAGCACTACCTTACGTAACAAATTGAAGCTTCCACTTAAATTTAAAGTTTTGAGTGCCAGAGGTTTCGGCTCTGCGTTGATTAGTTAGGGTTGTGACTTTCCTTTATACAGAGGGAGTGTAAAGTCTGGAACCATCTAAATAGAACTTTTATCAAATGTTTTTGAAAGAAATCCCGAAATACGTCAATTTTTATTGTAAATAAGACGTATTTTACTGTAATTGTCACTTTTAGATTATCTTTTGTTTTTGAGTTATGACGTTTGCGATAGTTTTTTTAAATAGAAACCCAAAATTTTTATGATAAATTTGGACAGAGCATGAAATTCTAAGACCAAATACGCTAAAAAAAGATAATACTGTATTTTGAAATTTTCGAGAAAATCGCTTTTAAAGTATTAAAACAGAAATCGAATAAAAATCAAGTAGCCATGAAACAATGAGTTAGCCCTAAAATTATACAGTTTTTCATAGTTTGTTTATCTGTTTTTGTTGTGTTCTCTTAATTAAATAAATAATGGTGCGATATTTGGGTGAAAATGGACGAATTGAAATTTTAGTATTGAGGGGATGTGGTAATCGTACGATTTTCTCGAAAATTTCAAAATACAGTATCATGCTTCTTTTTAGCGTATTTGGTCTTAGAATTAGATGCTCTGTCCAAATTCATGGGTTTCCATTTAAAAAAATTATCGTAAACGTTATAACTCAAAAACAAAAGACAATCTAAAAGTGACAATTACAGTAAAATATGTGTTTTTTTAAATGAAAATTGACGTGTTCGAGGGTTTCTTGCAAAAACATTTGATAAAAGTGTTATTTCGGTAGTTCCAGACTTTACACTCGTACTGTATATATATAGATTTGCATCATTATCAACAATAAAAATTAGTTGATTCTTCGATAATCCCAATTATTTCTCATTTTATACCAAAAGTTAACAGTTTTGAAGATAATTTGCGATTTTTTCCTAAATTACCGTAATGTTCGCAAATATAAGTCTTCAGTAGGTAATGGAACACAAAATTTGAGGAAACAGTAGCCATGCTTATTAAATTTCCGAAATGATTGGCTGTGAGTTAACTTCTAACGGAGAAATTGTAATTAGAAATTTGCATTTATCGCTTGGTATGAATGGTATAATTTAAGGTGTAAGTAGTAACAAAATAATATATACACCACGGTTAAGATTATTTTAGCCCGCACGCCTTGTACGCCTCGGTGCTCTGCAGCTCTGGATACAACCTTAGCGCTTGGGCTATTTATAATAATAGTCTCAACCTAGACGTATAATATACTGCTGTTTCAAAACATGGAGTAAATAGAGAGTTTATTCCCATAGGATTTAAAGCAGGCGTATTTTGTCTTGTAAAGTTCAGTTTAACCGAAATGACAAGGCTGGAAAAATAAACTTGATTCAAAAAGTTAATTTTTTACACAAAATGAAACGAATTAGCGCCAGAGCCAATTATTTTGACACTTTAATAATAAACGTAGCTACAGTTTTGCACTTAAAATTTTTCTTGCCAAAATGAAGTTATGACACTTTCGAATTCTAAAAAATTACAAAATCTAAAATTTACCTTGCAGAATAAAATTGACAATTGGATTCATCGTCTTTTCTCCCGAATTCTTAATAGAAAGGCTGCAAATATATCTTTAAAGAAGTGAAAAGTAAGATATGCACTCGAAAATATAGTGTTTGATTCATAAAAATGCGAGTTTCTATCTCCCCTCCAACATAAGTTGACTATGGTATGGCGATTCAAAATATGACACCGAAAAGCATTTTTAAAGGAAGTGAACCCTTAAAACTAATCGGTGCAATTACGTGAGTGAATAAAGCAACGCAAATAATAAAACGTGTAGTGGCGCAAAGAGACATTTTGACTATTATAAATGTAGACAATATTTTAGATATAAGAAATGTTTAAACTTAACAAGTTGTAAGAAAATTTATTTTAAAAAGTAACTGATTTGAACTTGGTTAATTACCGTTTTTATATTTATTAGATTAGCATTTGTTTATAACGGATATAATCAGATAACAATTGAATAAATTATAAAGTTGACATGCAGTTTTGTGCTCCCTTATAATTAAAATTTTACATAATAAAATACCATTTTACCAATAAAAAAATATACCATTGTGTTGAGCAAGTGTCAGAGCTTCTGTGAGAGTGTGGGTAGCTTTTTCCCCAACAAAAAAATAATTTTTCACAAAATGCACTTCCGAGGCCGTTCGCCAGCGATCTAGCTCGAGATTTCGACCTTCGATTCGGGGAAAAGTAAGGTTCCTGGGCCCGGGATTTTGACTGCAGCACATCAGGGAGGACTGTACGGGACCGTATAGCAGCAACAGCACCGGAGAAGACTATTGCAGTGGCAGATTCCAGTTAGAGCACCTTTCCGAGGGTTGTAGCGTACCATCTCAAATCTCAAGGTACAGTTTTTAACTAAAAGTAACGGCTTTAGCTTCTGGAAATTTGTACGACTACGAGAGCAAACCTTACTGAACAAGATCCAAGTGTATTAAAGTAGCCAGCGAGGGCGCATTTCAAATTACTAACCGGAGGCCAGTTGTGAGGTTAAGTGAAGATTAACAATTGCTAAAATTCGAGCGGCGTTGCTTCTGACGTCATAAAACAAATTCCGGAAACAAATGAAATTTATAACCGCCAAATCACTACAGTTTAAATAAAATACCTGTTCGTATGTTCACAAATTTTAATTTTAAAGTCAACAACGCTTACTGCCAGATTCAAACTACTTTGTGAAATTTTGACAGCAGCGTATACATTTGCGACTGCGTATTTGGAAATAATTTGGGCGCACAGTGGCGTACCAAATTAAAGTAAAAATGTACAAATTATCAGGAACTCGCCCCTTTGAATGGAGTTGATTGTCTATCGAGCTAGCGTTATAAGAATAAAATTGCAGATAAATAAAATACAAAAGAGGGCATAATAAGATTTTATTTTGAAGTAAAGGAAATAAAATTAAAAATACAATCTTATTTTATCCAGTCCAAATCTGTAATTATAATTGCTCAAAACAAATCTCCTAAGTAGAGCATATCAAACCATTGCAATACCACAGCAATACGCAAACACGGAAAATTAAAACAACGTAATAAACCACCAAAACACAGCACAAACAGCAGGCAATTACCACACCCTAATTCTATAGTTCAAAGCAAGTTAATTGCTCAAAGTTGTTAGGCTTTAAGATTTCGTTTCATTTTCATATTAGTAATATTGTTACAATATTTGAATGATACTGAAAAATTCTAATTTTTATTTGAATAAATGTTACTTACTTATAAAGGGGGATATTTAGTAAAGAAACTATTTTATTAAAAGTTTATTAATTTGGAATCAGGTATATCTGTCGTCTCAAGACGAATATTTTTTTAATTAATTTTGATTTTTCATCTATTATCGATTGCAAAAATACTATTATCACAAGCAACTACACGAGAAGTCATTTTCTATCCGAATACAGTTGCCTTTCTAAAGAAACCTGGGCTGCCAAGAAACTAATAGGACGATACAAACCATGCATGAGAAAATGATGAGTATGTAAGGACGTATAATTTTATCTCACGGTTTTGTGAATCAAGGAAAACAGTTTATTAGCAGATACAACGTTTGCCCTAACTTTATCCTCTGTTATAATAACAAAAAATGCTCAAGATAGGTGATATTAGTGATAAGAATTAAAGTATCGTTGCCAATTTTGTGACCTGAGTACTTTCAATGAGTTTTTCTAGAAACAATAGTAGAGCCACCTTACGCTTTTATTTCCAGAAAACTTCAGGAAACTCTCTTGATGAAGCCCATATAGCAATTATATCCAGCAATAATTATCACCGGCTGCAGGCCTCCGATCAGGCGACCAAACTAATAAGGGGAATAAAAGTTTTCTTTGTTTTTGCCCGATACGCTCAATAACCACTTGGAAGTTTGCTAATTAACTCCGCCGGCTCCGGACATTATTGGGTGGACTTTTTCCGACCGGCCCTAGGACTAAAAATAAGCGCTCCGAAAATATTTAATCATTCATCAATTCCCTTAGGTGGAATGCTAGACTGATCCGAATTGCAGTAATAAAGCTGACTTCGGCTGCTAGATATAAGATATTTCGAAGATACAGCGGATTTATGTGCGGAATTTAAGTAATCCTCCATGATTTTTAATTGGAAAAGGCTTGCGTTTCCTAGAAAATCCATGGCATACTCTTCCGCGTATACTGAATTGCAGCTAAATCAATTGGATCTTCAATTATTTCGCAGTTGCATGTAATCCGTACTAAAATAAAGCTATTTGTAAATAAATTAAAAACAATTCAAATTGGGAGGAACTAATTTATATTCGTCCGCGGGGTCTTCTAAATTATGCGTGGGCAGGTTTTTATTCTAATGCTGAGGTTTTTGAACTTCCGCTTCTCTCGTGAAGACTGAATCGCAAGAAGACTGCTGAAAATTCATTCCAGTCGCTAATTATAAATCTGATTCACGGCTAAATGGCGTCTACGTTGACGAACCCTTTCCGGTTTTCATTCACTGACTGGGTTTATAACTGAAACGCATAATTAACTGCTTGTAAAATCGGACGTTTACGGTTTTCCAGGTTTATGCGTGTTGTTTGTAATTAGTGCAAGGTAAATGCACAATATTTATCGCCTGAAGAATCATTAGCAGTAAATACAAATAATGAATTATATAAATGTATATAAAATAAATATTATATTTGATATACAGGATATTACCTAAGTAGATGTATTTGATACATTTAGGATTTCTGGTGCCACCTCATCCATTATATCAAAGGAGGCATTGTGTTTAACACTCTACGCTTGAGAAATATTATAAAAAATATAAGTTATCTGAACCAGGGTTTCTCACCCAGGGGTCGCGACCCCACAGCGTTGCGAGGAAGGCGTCAAGGGGTCGCGAGTATATGTTGACTACATAAACGAGCACTTTATTTAAATACCTAAAATAGGTTACAAACAAACTAGGACAAATATTAAACATGGATGAGAGAAAAACTAAATACAAGTACCATCTTTAAGTGTGAAGAAATAAAAATCAGTGGAAAACTTGAGAATACGCAAGAATTCTAACATATTGTTGGATACCCAGAAACTGACTAACCGACAGGGGGATTACAGGAACTTTCTGACACCAGGGCTTTTACAGGGGGGCTCCGTACTCCTGGGGTTGTCTTCGTAGAAGTTGAGCAGAACCTTCGGTAGGAAGGCCAGATACCCGTGCACACAAATAACACTTGACTTAATTCACAACTGAATTAATAAATTGAATCACTCACTAACGAGGACTGCAGGCTAGCTACCCGAATTCAATAACACAAGTAGTTGAACTAATTATTTATTATGCAAGTAACAGTTTCGCAATAGATGCACAAACAATCTAAGTTCACTCCTGATATAATGACATAACGCGAGTACAAAATAAATACTGACTGAAGCTTGTTCCCACACTCTATTTATACCAACTGAGGGTTGGTTATCTTAATTGCCTCGTTTCCGGGTTATTTATAGATTTATTATCATACGGGCATATTAATGGCTATGCAACACTATTAACCAAAAAATGTAATTATTACACTTCGTTTTGGCATAGGGGGTCGCCAAGTTACTGGTCGAGAAACACTGATCTAGACTAACTTTGGACTGGTTAAGTAGGAGGTATCCAATTTAAGTCAACATATCACAGTGATAATGGCGACTGTAGCTGTAGTGTTTGCAGTGTCGGATGCAAATTTTGGACTAGCTACCGACGAGAATTTAACCGCTGGAATTGGATCTCAAACCTCTTGTGTTTAGATCTGTGCAGTTATTTGTAGCAGTAATAGTTATTAAACTAAACGTAAACAAATTGAATTAAATAATACTTATGTTTTAAAAAAATCCACCGCAACAAGTCAATATCTTCACAACAACATAAAATACTCTATTTTAGATATCCTAATAGACTGAAAAGAGTTATTTTGGTATAATGACGCTAACAGGATTATAACTCTGTAGTAATAGTTTTAATGTAAATATTTGTCACTCTACAAATGTTGGTTCAGATTAGTTGAAATTCTAATTTGAAATTTTCGCACTCACCAGTGTAAAATATTTGTTGCAAAGCTTACATTTCCGTATTCCATTGACTAAAACATTACAAGATGTTCTGTAAATTTCTATCGAGCAAACTCAGAGTGAATCTGTTACTACATGCATGGACGCCGTTACAGAGGGGCAAGTAGGGGTGCTTGCCCCTCCCTGGATTTTTTCCAAAAATACAAAACAATATTTAGATTTCCGTTTCTTGACACCTTTAAGGGCCGACCGATGTTGTGTTTTTGTGTGCCTAGGCACGTTGTCGTAATAAATCAAATTGCTCGCCAAATCCCAGTGCACCTGCACGGAACGTTTGCAAATATTTTAAATAAATGCATCACTTATCTCAAGGTAGTCGTATTCACTCTCTGGTTGAGTTCCTACTGTTAGATTATTGTGTATCCTGGTTTACATGATTTTTTATTTGTGAGTCCGATGCGTTCTATACGGTATTTTTGCATCCATTATTGTGTATTGCTATTACTAACGCTTCTCTTTGTGCGCTTCTATACCCAAACCATAAGGTAAAGATGTAAAGAATATAATGATTTTATTATTTCTAATATCTGAATGTACCTTGTTCGTGCAATTTTTACAAATAAAATGCCCACTATCTTTGATTTAGCTACACAAAACGTGTTGGTGTTCCAGGTATTTTTTCCAAACCTTGTAGCATTTGTTTTTATATTTTTTAAAAATCTAATAGCATTTTTTTTGTGCGCATCAAGCGTTTCTGTTTTTAGACCCTCTGTGAATTTAATTGTCTTATCTCAATATTGAAAAAATATTGCCCCTCCCTGGTAAGTTTTCTAACGGCGCCCATGACTATATGTAGTGTTTTAAAGGTATCTGGGATGTACTAAGCTACACATTAATTATTGTGCAGTTGAAAAAGTAATATCCCAGCACATACCTGCAAAGGTAAGCTATTCAAAACTATGAAACTAGGGCGTAAATCTTCACACATTATAGACGTAACATCCAGTTATTCGATTCAAAATTATTATTATCTTAGTTGTATGCTTTTGTGTTCTTTACGTTTATATAAATTGTACATTTTTATGACAACAACGTTTTTGTTCTTCTCTTTGTTTATGTGACGTTTCTGTCAGAGTCAAAGTATCTTCGGGTTTGTCAAAATGATTGAAATAAGAGAATATCTTATACTAAATTTCAAATACAAAATACCTTGTTCAATTTGCTACAGGCTGCATAACATTTCGGAATCATATTTATTAAAATAACTTGTTTATATACAAGGTGCTTCTAAAATAAGGATACATACTTTACAGACGTATTCTACGATCAAAAATAAATCAAAAAGTTCTAATAAAAACGTGTCCGCAAATGCGCCCTTTGTAAGACATTAAGCTTTAAAGTTTTAATGTGGGTCACTGTTAAGGTAATATTAAACCTGGTTTACATTGCTTAGAAACGTGGATAATGTTATTAAAATTACTTAATTACGTTGTTCATGAAGCGAGTGTACTATTGAAATTAAATGGAAATAAATGAAATTCAGTGGCAGTAGCGCAATTAAAATGTTTTCTTTTTGTGAAGAAGCCGATATGATTTTTATGTACGGCAGTGTCAATGGGAAAATGGAAATGGCCGTGAGACTGCAAGGCTCTATCAAGAGTATTTTCCAAACCGACAGCAGCCAAATCATAAAACGTTTACGACATTCTAACAAGTAAATTGTTTTATTTTAATTACTTACATTAAAACTTTAAAGCTTAATATCTTAGAAGAGATGCATTGGCAGACACGTGTTTATTGGAACATTTTGATGTGTTTCTGATGGTAGAATACTTCTGCAAAGTATGTCTCCTTGATTTAGAAACACCCTGTACATATTTGCGAGTTTTTCTACATCTCACGACGTTTCTCGCAACCCCTTTGCCAAGTCTTCCTATCGATCCAGTCGCCTTCGTTGATTCCTCTAGCACACATGGCATCATCTACTCTTTTCTTCCAAGTTAGTATAGGCCTACCAGGCTTTCTTTTGTGTATCGGTACCCACTCCATAGCTTTTTGGGCCATCGATCGTCTTGCATTCGTCGAAGATGCTCATACCATTTTAGCCGTTTTATTTCGATAATTGCAATAACTTTTTTTTACGTCGATGCGTCTCCGAATTTCTTCATTTGGGACATGGTTCAATGTGGATAAACCGCAGCTGCGTCTCCAGAAATCCATTTCTGTGGTTTTTATTCTTGATTGGTTCTGCTTGGTAATTTCCCAAACCTCAGCACCATATTATGTAGCGGCACTTGTCACCATTGTCTGGTATATAAGTTTTTAGGTGTTTTTCTTCTACTCTATATAATCGGGTGAAGTTGAAGTTTGGTTTAAATCATTCTTCTTTTAATTTCTGCGCTGCAGCTTCCAAAGCCTGTGATCCTTGTTCCTAAGTACATATAGCTTTCTACGTGTTTTATTGTCTTTCCGTCAATTTCCAGGTCTTACTCTACTCCTCAGCAATCATATTTTGCGATTTTGTAGTATTGATTTGGAGTTCTAACTTACCATATTCCTCTCTCTACTTGCGTAACATATAACTCATATCGAGCTCATCTTTGTCTGCAAATACTAAGTACACAGATAGTTTTCGTCAATCTGAATTCCCATTTTTCGACATCTTTGCTTCCACATCGCCAGTACTCGTTGTAAATATATTTCGAATAGAGTTGGTGCTATGCAACACCCTTGTCTTAGTCATTTTGACACTGGACTTGACTTGCTGTGTCTGAGTATAGTTCTTTAATAGCTCTTAGGTGTGTTATATGCACTCTTTGCTCCACTATTGCTTTCCAAAGTTTTCGAAGGGGTACGTTGTCAAACGCCTTGTGTATATCTATAAACACTAAGTGTTTCCAAACCGCATGCAAGTTTCTTTTTAGAGATTATCCTAAATCCGCTTTGTTCTTCTTCTTCACAGAGAGTCTGTTCTATTCTTCGCTTAACGATTTCTCCATATTACCGTCCGATAGAACTTATCACAGCAATCTTTCTGAAGTTACTGTATTCATTTGTGGCTCTTTTTGTGAATGGTAGAAATGTATCCTGTCATCCAATCTTCGGGCAGTGTACTTTCTTGCAGGCATTTTGGTGAAAAGTTTTGCGAGTATACAGTGGTTCTGGATCATAAATTTAATAGGAGTTCATTGGCTGAGTGTCTTCGGGTATAAATAAGTTTCTATCTTCTGCCAGAATCTTCTCATAGTACTTTTTCTAGTCCTGTATATTTATTAATGGCAGGTCAGACTTATTTCGTTTATTTGTTTTGAAACTCCTTATAAATCCTCAGGACAAGCTTGACTGAGTTCCTACTATGTAGGAACTTATTTCCACACATTTTTGCTCCCACCTTGTGTTCTTCGCTTGTAATATTGGCGTTTTAGTCTCTCTGTTAATTCTAGCATATACTTTTCTGTCTTCGACGTTCCTTGTGAAAAGTCATCTGTTATGTGCTTGTTTTTTGGTTTTGATAAAATTCTTCAAGCGCACTACTCTACCAATACGGCTTCTCTTGAACTTTCTGTTTGTTAATTTGGCCTATGCTTTCTTTGGTTGCCTTATGTATTGCTTGTTTTACCATGTCATAGATGTTCGACGCTTTTTTATTCGCTTTTTTATTGTTGATGGACGTCTTTGGGAGCTTCGATGCTAGTCTTAATTTATACCGGGTGTCCACTTTCAAACGATGATTTTCATTTTATAAAGTATAAACTACTGAAACTAACTCAGTTATGTTATCAAAAAACACATTAATTTAAGTATAGTTGTCAACGTGTTTCAAGTCAAAGCAACTCATATTTAAAAAACATTAAACTTTTCATTAATATTTTTCAATGAAATTTGACAAAAATATTTTAATTTTTGATATCGTTAGATGCACAATAATTTTCCATTTCCATTGATACCAAAACATTTTCTGTAGGTTGAATTGGTGATCATGAATTCATTAAATTGTTAAAAACCATATTAAATCCCTATGCTCCAGTTAGAAAGTGGAGGACCCGGTATAGGAATACAGTCGACTCGTTCCTAAAGTTGTCGAAATTATAGAGGGTGTAAGTAATTTTTTCACATGCATCTGGATGACTTTGTAAATCTTGTCGTGCTACGAAGGCGACTTTTGTTCTTAGGAGAAAGTGGTCCGATCCACACTCGTCTCCCACGTTCCACCTTTGTTTTTTCAATAATGGTCCGACTTTTCTGTTTTACAATATGATAATATATGCATGATGTATGATGTATATATGATATCATGTATATTTATGTATCTCGTTGTGCGGATAGAATCCGTTGAGAATTTTAAGCTATGTTGTTCACATATTTCAATCAGTCGTTCTCCATTGTTATTAACTGTTGGTTC